>QFEO01000740.1:0-19987 GCA_003316615.1 Amanita pseudoporphyria
TTTCAGTTATAAAGAGGTGCACCATGAAATCAAAAAAATGTGCCCCTGCAACAGGATTCTGACATCTGCTGGCGTCATGAGAGCAAGTTTTTGTAATGCTAGCTTAAGACATGGTAACTCCCAAGGCGCAACTTGCCAAGCGGAGCCAAACAGACTTGACCGACTGGTATTGATTAGCCGAGTGCTGAGACACTCTGACATGCTGAACCAAACAACACAGCTGCCAAATCACAGCCTTGCCATCTGTTACCTACTATTGAATAAAAGGCCTCGGACCTGCCGCACGCAGTGGTGGCCCATATTTGCCAAGTCTTTATGCTAGTTGAGTCGCGCGTGCGATTGTAACGGTAATCTAAGAGACCGGCATTTGCCGAATCATAACATAGACAAACATTCTTATCTCAGTGCGCCCGCTTTGTTACGCGCACATTGGTTTGCGGTCGGCGTGTCCCATGTAGGCTGTGTACTCTCCTATCGGAGCCATATAACAGGATTCATACAATTTAATTTAATTCGATGTGTTCCGAGGCTGTAGTGAAACAAAGGTATCGGTCTTATTCCGACATTTTTGTAATGATTTAAGCCGCGGCAACTCCCGAGGCGCGACTTGCCAAATGGAGCCAAACAGTATATACATAATTCGGCCTCGGATCTGCCGCTTGGCGGCCCATACCCTCCAAGTAATTGCCTACATTAATCATCCAGTTAGATACTTGACTCATGGTCAGGCTGCACAACTGTTTTTTCTCTTCCTCGCTGGGGTAGGGGTGGTTCGAACGACGATGAAGCCAGGCCTTCAGAAAGTTGATTGTCGCCTTCGGCAGTCTGCCTCTTCAAAGGTGGCCGATTGACGAGCGACGGTGCCATTAGAAGGGATGGAGCATGAGAAGAAGCAACGGTAGATGAGGTCGCAGGAGCCATGGAAGGCGATTGTTGTGGGCTTCCGATAGGCAAGGTGTACTCGAGACTGGAATTACCTGTGCTCGTGACAGACCCGCGGTCCCGCTTGCCAGAGATTCGACCTGAGCCCGCTAAAATCTGTGATCGTGGCAGTGGATTAAATGACGTAGGATGCACGCCATCCTTGGGCTTCATAGCCGGACTGCCAATTGCGAGTGACTGAGAGCCGCCCCAGGTTTTGTACTCCTTTGGCCGCTGATAGCCTGACCAGATGGGACTGTCATATTTGCGTGTGTTACGGGTGGAGCTGGAGGACTTGGTGATGCCGTCGAAGAGACTAAGAGCTGGGCTATCCATGTACGCGTTGTCTATATCAAGACTAAAATCAGTCGGAGTCTCGTCTCCTGTACGGTTTACATTGGCTGGGAACGTCTCGTCCAAAGTGGAGGGTTCTGGATAAGGGGAATACCTATGTTCGCTCATGTCTTGCAGGGAACCTCGTAGGGGTTCGCTAGGGTAAGAGTACCCTAAGCGCGTCAGGATGGTGCGGAGCTCAGTGGTCATAGGTTGGTCACAGTCAACAGAATCAACTTCCGAGAATTCTGCATCCGAGTTGTCCCAAACGTTGCGTTCGGGGAGTCTTGGGTCCAGCGGGGGTGAGTTGGACGGACTAGTGACATCCCTCTCGCCACGTGATATAGCGTTATCGGAGGTTACCGTTGAAGTCGCGGAGCCGGAAGTGGGACGGAAGATGCAGTCGACATCAGAGTTGTCGGGCTGGGTGCTGGAAAGATGGGGTCAGCAAAGATCCGGGAGGGGGGGTAAGGCAGAAAATACATTATGGTGGGGGAGATAGATGGGGGGAAATAGTTGCTACGGAGCGATCCCGCAATAGGTAACGGATGCATGCTAGATATGGTAGGATCAATGTTTTGCGGTATCTCTAATGGTTCGTTCGCATCTGCAGAAACTAGTGAGAGTGTAATTGAAATAGATATCCAGTTTTGGATTACCATCAAGAGCATCTGCCTTCTCTGTGGGTTTTCTCTTTTCCTTTAATTTTCTATGGTTTATGATAAGTATATTTGGACGCGAACCTACCTAACCAGGGACACACAACCTACGTTTAAAATGTCAAATGACTTCGACGACTAGTGTCCAAAGAGAATAAATTACCGTATTGGTCAACTTCGGTTGAATATGATGCGGAAATGTTTTCAATCAAACGGTCAACATTAAGATCCGAACCATTTTCGGAAAATTCCTGTTAACCATTCAAACGTCAGTACACCAGGTCCCCTTGTCTTCAAAAATAACAAGGCACCTCGGGCAGCAGGTCGCACCATTCACTGTCATGTGCGAGGGCTACCTCAGCCATTGGTTTCTGTAGGGATTTCAGTCCACATTCGTGACATGCTCCGAACCGTGAAACCCACCTGCCGTAAAAGCATGGCATTGATAAAATCTGAAGGATGCAACTGTTACCCATAAATTAGAGGCGAGGGGCATATCAGCACCATGTAACGTACTGGAGATGCAACACTGAAATCCTTTTCAAGTACGACTTCTTGTAGCACTGCTTCTGAATTGCCGTTTTTCGATTCGGATTCATTCTGGCCTGGTGTAGAACTGCTAGTAGAGCTATCCTCCGCATTTTGACCAAAAACTCGATCTGACGAGGTACCATCCCCAGACTGCATACTTGATTCGCTATGCTTCCGCGTCTTGGAAGACTCTCCATTCTGCGAAGGTACTGACAACGCTCGGTTGAGTCTGTCCCACAAATCCTGTTGAAGCATAATCTTATAGCCACGTAAAAAAGTACATTGATTCAGTTTCTCGTCTTCTGAGACGACTAAATCTTTTGATTTTGGTCCCGTCCTTACTATTACGTCACCCATTTTTCGCCAGTAATAGGACGTTCCCATATTTCCAGGTTGTTCATTGATACTTAGTTCAACATAATTGGGACGCGTATAAGGAGCAGAGTGTCCAGGGAATGCCGCAATGCCCCAGTTTCGAGATTTGACACAACCAGTCACAAGGTATAGCGATCCATTTGGAGAATCTCTTCCCTTGTATCCCATCATGTATTTATACCAATCCTGGGCATGCCGAGAAGCGTGAGTTTGAAAAGTTCGCTGGTTTTGTGCCTCGAATAGTGTAGCACCTTCTGGCAATGCAAGTAATGCCCCCTCGGATGTCGAGCATTCAAACGTTATCGGTCTATGAAGCCCAGACATTCAATCAACCTCATCGGTTTACTAAAGAACTTGTGACTGACGATAAATTTGCTTGATTAACACCCTTGCTATTCAGTAGTGTTTCATGTTCGTGAATCTCGCAAGTCGAAGTGTCAGGAAACTCGAGCATTTCAAAGTTATCGGGGAGTACGCGTGGATTGGAAGGATCATCTGGGGATAGGCAAATATTGAAGAGAAAATCAAAGGCACCGTCCGGAGTTACTCGACCAACGTCTCCCACAGTTATGCCTTTCTTTCGATACTCCCTTGGAAGATGCAGGGCTGGCTCCGGCATGTAGAGAGGGTAGCCGAGCCTGTACATAAACATGACACGAGAATACATCCCAGCGACGATGTTGCCTGTTACCTTGAAGTAAAATGAGCCACAGGAGCGCTCGCGTTCCACGAGAACTTTACCTCAGAATCTTGTAGAGTTGCAACCGAGATATGTGAAATAGTCACTTCTTTCATGCTGGTGCTCGTATGCTAAACCACCACTGTCATTTACAGCCACTTTCAGCGAAAAACGACATACATCTCCGTTTGTCATTTTGGTTTCGTCTTGGGGGGTTGTTATGGTCCCGTTAGGCTCCTTGGATACTACGAATTTAGGAAGAGATAAGCACGCGCCAACATGTAGTATATATTCTCACTGATAGGTTCAGTCGAGCCAGATTGTCTGCTCAACTTGAGGGAATTAAGTAAAAATGAAACAGTGGACAACATTATTGATTTTGACGTTGATGTATGATTATCTGTTACTCCAATTTGGTCGGTATCAATCGTGAATATCAATATGTGGACATGCCCAATTCCGTTTCGCTACCTTCAAGTTGAGAAGGAATAACTGATAGACTTTTCGGTGGACTCGAACTTGAATTCGGGTAGATACTCCCACGATTCTCATTGTAAAGCACAACAACCGCAGGACTGGTACGCATATCCCCGCCTACGTCACTCACTTGACAACCATTCAGAATGGCATGCTGAGTATCCTGAAACCACTTGTCTGCCGATTGTCTGCCTTCTTTTGACGCGGTAGTTGTGAGCTTAGATCTATCCAACTCGGACATGAGACGTTGCGGAGTTCGAGACTATGAATTTGCGTTAAGTCTTAAGTTTCTACGAGCAAAATACGGAAAGGTAGCAATCAAAGTAACTGTTGGTCCACTTACGCGTTCAAAGGGTAGGTTTTTGAAAGCTTTGCGTCACAACAGTCATAATTTCCGTCATGCAAGTTTAGCTCATCACACGATGGCACAGTGACATCAATAAGCCAGGATAAGCCCTAGATTGCTCTTCCTCGTCTACTACGACTTGAAGAAAGGTATTAGAAAGCTATGATGATAATTATGGTGGTAAGCCTCGTCAATCTATAGAATAAGAATTAAACCGATAGTAATAGAATGGAACATGTGTAATGTAACCTTCCCACCATTGTGCTCACGCTCGCCGTGGTGCCCCACCTGTGGTGGCAACCATGTTCTTGAAGCGCACGACTTCCTCGCCTCCACCAAGCCGGAACTCAACACCGTCAAATGCATCAATTGTGGAGAACAGCACTTCGCCACCTCTCGGACCTGCCGCTTTTATGCAGCCCGTTTCAATGCTGAGGCCATGAAGAAGCTTCAGTCGGACCACCTTAAGCTGCGCCTCGAACGCCGCCAGGAAACTCGCAAGGCCGCCCAGGCCCAGCCATGCCCAACCGCACGGGGGGTGCCCCTTCAGCGGGCACCATTCGCATTCCAGGTCGCGCCTCCCGCCCTCTTCGTCATTGATTTTCCCGCTTCGGGGCTTCGCCCCTCGCTTTCCTTTTGGGGTACCGTAGTTAGCAGCTCTCATATTGTCTCAACCCCATTAGGGTATTCGCTGTTCCGTCTCATAGTCCTTACTTGCGCCCAGGTTTTTATGCCACAGGCTTGCCCCTCATTTTGGGGTGTATGCCGCTGGCTTTTCCGATGTAGTGTACGGGGTCATCTCTTACCCCCTCCTGTTCGCGTAGTCGGTTTACGAATCATACGTCGTTCTGCATAATAAAATAAAATAAAATAAAAAATAAAAAGTGTAATGTAACCCGGTGGTAATGATTCTATCGACCAGTTTAACGGACGACGAAAAGCTAACTCATCACAATAATTCTGCGCGTGTAATACGACGCGTCCTACTGCTATCAGTCGTAGAGGGTGGAGTGACTCATAGGACGACTTGAAGGATGTAGGCTTTGACAAATATAACAGGCGGTCACAACAACTGAAATGCAACATCACATTATACAGCATTTCTCACACAAGCTGTATTCTTCTTTCCGACCGTTACGTTGGTCAGACGAATTGTAGGAGACCAAGCTAAACGTTCGACCTAACTCACTGTGTGCCTGGACTAAATTGAAAGGCGCTCGGGAATAAGAAACTCATCTTGGAGTCGGGTACACAAGTTATTCTATTAAATATGGATAATGTTAGATACAGGTACAAAACGTGGACAATAAACCAATAGCAATGACAGCCTAGCCAGAATAATGGTAGCAGAAAACATCCGAGAACTACAAACGAGAACAAAGCTTAAAAGTAATGCGAGCGAATGTGCTGTGCAGCGTGATGACCGCAGGCCAAAAGTCCAAGTCGGATACGCAAGCCATACATAACGGCAACGCTGCCAACCAAAAGGGGAACAGAGCATGATACAGAACAGGGTTGGGGGTATGCGACAAAGGCATACGTTATGGATGCAGTTCGAAAATGTGTGCGTTCCTTGTGAAGTCCTTGCGAAGTGAATGCGGGAAGTGAACAGTATTTTCGATACAGCATTATAAGGCGCCCATGCGCTCAAAAATACAGAGAGATTATTGCAATGCATGGTCGCGAGAGCCGGCACCAGAGTCAGGCTGCCCGTCACCGTCGTGGTTTGTTAGCTGTGTTGTCCCTGTTTGTGTGGGTCGAGAATCGTCTGAAGGGTAAACGTGCTCCATGGTTAGATGTGCTTTGTTAGTCGTGAATGAGCTAACAGGCACGGTTGGTTGCACAAACGAATTTGATGAGATATAGGAAGACGTGGCAGGCGCGGATTGAGTTCTGAGACCATATGATGGCGTAATCTGGCTGCTATGATCATAGTCGACTTTGGTCTTTCTGTTAGACAACGAAAGGCCCGCCGAACCCGCTAACATCGGGGTCTGGTGCCCCATTGGATCTAGGAGAGTAGACAATCGAAGGCTACTAGGTAGGAATGGCGCAGTCATCATTGGACCTGTCGATGTCCTGTGTGGCGGAGCAAGTATTCTTCTGCGAGCCTGTAATACATGAGCACCGCACGCCGACGAGGAAAAATTATAATAATTGCCTACATTAATCATCCAGTTAGATACTTGACTTATGGACAGGCCAGTTGCGTTGCACAACTGTTTTTTTTCTTCCTCGCTGGGGTAGGGGTGGTCCGAATGACGATGAAGCCAGGCCTTCAGAAAATCGGTCGTCTCTTTTGGCAGTTTGCCTCTCTTCCGAGGCGGCCGATCGACGAGCGCCGATGTCATTGGAAGAGACGGCGCATGAGAAGAAACAGCGATAGATGAAGTCGCAGGAGCCATGGAAGGCGATTGTTGTGAGCCTCCGATAGGCAAGGTGGACTCGAGACTGGAATTATCTATGCTCGTGACAGACTGAGAGCTGTCCCAGGTATTGTCGTAATCGATTTTTGGCCGTTGATAGTCTGACAAGAAAGTATCTTCATATTTGGGTGTGTTATGGGCAGAGCTGGAGGGTGTAGTGATGCCGTCGGAGAGACTAGGAGTTGGGCTAACCATGTACGCGTCCATCTCAAGACTAAAAGCAGTCGAAGTCTCATCTCCTGTATGGTATACATTGGCTGGGAAAGTGTACGAAGCCAGGGAAGAAGGCGTGTACATCTCGCGCGAAGTGGGGGGTTGTAGGTAAGGGGAATACCTATGCCTGCTCATGTCTCGCGAGGAGCCTCGTAGGGGTTCATACAGGGAAGAGTACTCAGAGCGGGTCGGGATGGTGAGGGGCTCAATGGCCGCAGACTTGTCGCAGTCAACAGAATCAACCTGCTTGGTTACCGAGAATTCTGTATCCCGGTTGTCCCAAACGTTGTACTCAGCCAACCTTGGCTTCTTCAACGGCGGGGGCGAGTCAGGCGGACTAATGGCACGCTTCTCACCACGTGATAGAACGCTATCGAAGGTCACCGTCGAATACGCCGAGCTGGAAGTGCGTCTGGAGATATTGTCGAGATCATAGTTGTCGGGTTGGGCACTAGAAAGATGGGGTCAGCGCGGGTCGGGGAGGGCAGGGCAGAAAATACACTATGGTGGGGGAGACGGACGGGGAGAAATAGTAGCTACGCAATGATTCCAAGGTAGGAAGTGGATGCGTGCTAGGCAAGGTAGTATCAATGTTTTGCAGTATTTCTAATGGTTCGTTCGCATCTGCAGAAATTAGTGAGAGTGTAATGGAAATAGATATCCACTTTTGAATTACCATCAAGAACATCTGCCTTCTCTGTCTTTTCCTTTAATTTGCTACGGTTTATGATAAGTATATTTGGACGCAAAATCAGCGTCACCCTACCTAACCAGGGACACACAACCTATATACGTTTAAAGTGTCAAACGATTTCGATGACTAGTATCTCAGGAGAATAAATTACCGTATTGGTCAACTTCAGTTGAATATGATGCGGAAATGCTTTCAAGCAAACGGTCAACATTAAGATCCGAACCATTTTCGGACAATTCCTGTCAACCATTCAAACGTTAGTACACCATGTCCTCCTTGTCTTCAAAAATAACAAGGCACCTCGGGTAGCAGGTCGCACCATTCACTGTCGTGCGCGAGGGCTACTTCAGCCATTGGTTTCTGCAAGGATTTTACTGGTTCGCATTCGTAACATGTCATGAACCATGAAACCCACCTGCCGTAAAAGCATGGCGTTGATAAAATCTGAAGGATGCAACTATTACCCATAAATTAGAGGCAAGGGGCACATAAACATCGTGTAACGTACTGGAGATGCAACACTAAAATCCTTTTCGAGTACGACTTCTTGTAGTACTGCTTCCGAATTGTCGTTTTTCGATTCGGATTCATTCTGACCTGGCGTAGAACTACCAGTAGAGCTACCCTCTGCATTTTGACCAAAATTTTGATCTGACGAGGTACCATCCCCAGACTGAGTGCTTGATTCGCTATGCTTCCGCGTCTTGGAAGATTCTCCATTCCGCGAAGGTACTGACAAGGCTCGGTTGAGTCTGTTCCACAAATCCTGTTGAAGCATGATCTTATAGCCACGTAAAAAAGTACATTGGTTCAGTTTCTCGTCTTCTGACATGACCAAATCTTTTGATTTTGGTCCCGTCCTTACTATTACATCACCCATTTTTCGCCAGGAGTAGGACGTTCCCATATTTCCAAGTTGTTCATTGACGCTTAGTTCAACATAATTGGGACGCGTATAAGGGGCAGAGTGTCCAGGGAATGCCGCAATGCCCCAGTTTCGGGACTTGACACAACCTGTCACAAGGTATAGCGATCCATTTGGAGAATCTCGTCCCTTGTATCCGATCATATATTTATACCAATCTTGGGCATGTCGAGAAGCGTGAGTTTGAAAAGTTCGCTGGTTTTGTGCCTCGAATAGTGTAGCACCTTCTGGCAATGCAAGTAATGCTCCCTCAGATGTCGAGCATTCAAACGTTATTGGTCTATAAAGCCCAGACATTCAATCAACCTCATCAGTTTATTAAAGAACTTGTGACTGACGATAAATTTGTTTGATTGACGCCCTTGCTATTCAGTAGTGTTTCATGCTCGTGAATCTCGCAAGTCGAAGTGTCAGGAGACTCGAGCATTTCAAAGTTATCGGGGAGTACACGTGGATTGGAAGGATCATCTGGGGATAGGCAAATATTGAAGAGAAAATCAAAGGAGCCATCCGGAGTTACTCGACCAACGTCTCCCACAGTGATACCTTTCTTTCGATACTCCCTTGGAAGATGCCAGGCTGGCTCTGGCATGTAGAGAGGGTAGCCGAGCTTGTACATAAACATGACACGAGAATACATCCCAGCGATGATGTTGCCCGTTACCTTAAAGTATAATAAGCCACAGGAGCGCTCACGTTCCACGAGAACTTTACCTGCGAATCTTGTATAGTCGCAACCGAGATGCGCGAAATAGTCGCCTCTTTCATGCTGGTGCTCATATGCTAAAACATTAGTGTCATTTACGGCTACTTCCAGGGAGAAATGGCATACATCTCCGTTTGTCATTTTGGTTTCGTCTTGGGGGGTTGTTATAGTCCCGTTAGGCTCCTTGGATTCTACGAATTTAGGAAGAGATAAGCACGCGCCAACATGTAATATATATTCTCACTGATAGGTTCAGTCGAGCCTGATTGTCTACCCGACTTGAAATGATTAAGCAAGAATGAAACAGTGGACATTATTGATTTTGGAGTTGATATAGGATTATCTGTTACTCCAATTCGGTCGGTATCAATCGCGAATATCAACAAGTGGACATACCTAATTCCGTTCCATTATCTTCAGTATCAAGTTGAGGTGGGGTAACTGATGGACTTTTCGGCGCATTTGAACTTGAACCCGAGTGGACGCCCCCGCGATTCTCGTTGTAAACTACAACAAGCGCAGGACTGGTACGCATATCCCCGCCTACGTCACTCACTTGACAACCGTTTAGAATGACATGCTGAGTATCCTGAAACCACTGGTTAGCCGATTGTTTGCCTTCTTTTGACGAAGATCTATCCGACTCGGGCATGTGACGTTGCAAAGTTTGAGGCTACGAGTCTTAAGTTTCTACGGGCGAAATACGGAAAGATAACAATAGAAGTAACTGGTGGTCCACGTACGACTTGTGTGTTGTAACAGCATGTGTAACTGCTGAATAAACCCGCACGTTGTTATGTAAAACCAGTGCTGGTGAGAATCGAATTTTGATGGGCAGCAAACATCCTGATATAGAGATATGTCGTGACTTGACGAGTTAAAATTTAAAGATGCAGTGCTCAAAATTCCGTTGGGCCTGATTCCACTGGAAGCAATCCAAAATAAGTCCCTGTATGTCACCGGAGTGAAATGAAAATACTTGCATTTTTGGTATTCAAACCATCACAGAATCCCAAGCTCTCAAATCCAGAGGCCATCGCTCAGCGACATGTTTGAAGACCTTGAAGTCGGCCAATCCGTAAGATCCCTGTCGGCGTATCAATCAATCCAATCACGCTTAGCGATCCGCAGAAAACCCAGCATCTGTCAGAATCCGAAGAATTAAGGCTAACCAACATCTCTTCCGATTCGCAAGCTCTCCTCCCAAGGAAGCTAAAACTAGACCGCGTATGTATGCGCTACCACATGTCCCGGAATTGGGAGGAAATTGGTCTAATGGCGTGTAAAGGAAAAGGGAAAGCTGAATCTGAACGAAACTCCGCTACCACCTGTTCCGAAGAATCCCCCCGTCGATCCTGAAGTCCTGGATGCCCTAAATAGCATCGAGACAACGCCGTTCGAGAATTCTTTCCTTTCCCGTATTCATGGCGCATCTATTAACGATCCCGGGTTGATCGCTGTTGACTGGAAGACGAGAACGCCCTGGATGAATCTGATGAGTGACATTCGAGAACATTACAGTTTTGCGCAGTGAGTTTATTTTGATTCTCTTGGGATTCCGCCGAAAAAACTTACTCGTGGTATTGTCCCTAGTCCCGAACGTGAACAGCCAGTCGAGACTTTAGGCTCAATATTGTACACCACGCTTCAAAAGAGTCACTTGGACCAAGTGCATGATCTTTTGGAAAGGACATTCTGGCCGGGAATTAACAGTGAGGAACACGATTCTTGATGTTATCTTTCCTCATTAATGTGCAGGATAGTCAGCGACTCGGTAAATTACTTCCCGGAGCGATTTAATGTGGTGGCGATGTACAAGAAAGTCGTTGTTGGCATTGCGATGTTCAGTTTCCCGCAAGAGTCATATATTACATATCTCGCAGTAAAAGCGGGCTGGGACAATTCTCATATTGCCAGGTGAATATCATCAGTCCCATACTCTGGCGCGTAGCAGGCAGAGCTAATACCACAGTTCAGAACGATGCTGTACCATCTTATCGCAATGGACCCAGACAGGGACATAACGTTACATGTCTCAACCAATAACGCCGCCATGGTCTGTCGCAATTTTCTTTAATCGCGGACTCAAACTCATTGGCTCTGATTAGCTTCTGTACAATCTGTTTGGTTTCAAAGCGGAAGAATTTGTCGCTGGGTTTTATGAGGATTACTTGCACTGGCAGAGTAGTGCGTCGAAGAATGCATTCAAACTCCGGCTTCGACACTTCTAAATGGCTATTCTGAACAATTATCGTCACTGTCAGCCCCACACGCTGAGAAATAAAAGACCTTCAAACCCATTCCTTTGGCTCTTTCAAGACCTTTAACAACTTCCCTTCTTCCGATGCTTCATCCTGCTCCATCTCAGACATATACTCCCACCTAGCAAGCTCTGGCAAGCTCATCAAAATACTCTCTATCCGCGCACCGGGCGTCGCCAAGCCAAACTTTGTTCCACGATCATTGACGAGGTTGAACTCGACGTAGCGGCCCCGACGAATAAGTTGCCAGCGGCGATGGCGATCTGTGTAGGGCATAGAGTGGCGCCTGCGTAGGATCGGGAGGTAGGAAGGAAGGAAGGCATTTCCAGCGTCTTGGACAAAGGCAAAAATCTCGTCAGCGGTTTGCGGACGAGATGGAATTGAACTATGTTTAGTTGTGTCAATGGGGGGGATAATTCTTTTATGTTCGCCTTCATTAAGATCGTCGAAAAATATGCCTCCAATACCACGTGCCTCTCTCCGATGGGTGATGTAGAAATACTCGTCGCACCACTTTTTGAAAGAGGAATAGACCTGAGATCCATGCGCGTCACATACTTTCTTCAGCGTCGAGTGGAAATGAACCGCATCCTCTTCATAGAGGTAGGACGGAGTGAGATCCGATCCTCCACCAAACCACCATGCGAGGATTTCTGGCTCTTCTGCACCCTCAGAAGGCCGTGTTATCTCAAAGTAACGATAATTCATATGGATAGTAGGCGCATGCGGGTTTCTGGGGTGGATCACGATGCTGATTCCCGTCGCAAAGAAGGGGAGCCCTTCATCCAGTCCTTCGGGCAGAGGCACAGACGCGTGGTCTGCGCGCATCTGGTGGATGGCAGGTGGTGGAAGGACCCCGTGAACGACGGAGACGTTAACGCCAGCTTTCTCGAGGATCGTTGGGTGCTGTTGTAGTGTGCCGTCTGGTCCCTCTAGAGATGGACTGGCCAAAACGCACGATTTGCCGGAGCCGCCTTGGGTGCGTAGCCATGAGTCCTGTTTGAATGGTGGGGCACTTGGATCGAGAGTCTCGAGTCCTGCGACGATGTTGTCTTGCAAGGACCAGACAAACTGCTCCATTCGTTGGCGCATGGATGTCGAGGACATGATGGTGGTGGTGTTGGTTGGGTTATCTAATCTAATCTAAGAAAATGGGTCCGGGTATTGAACGTGAACTTCGAGTAAAGTAAGCTCGAAAGATGACCACCACCACCACCACCAAGGACAAATCCACAGCACGCACGTTCGTCCTTGCTTCCCGCGCTTCTCAGCTAGCCCGAATCCAGACCGACATTGTCCTCGCGTCGCTGCAAGCAGCGCATCCCCCAAGCAATGACCCTTCCGTTCCCCAATTCACGACGAGCTTCATGGCGACGGCTGGCGACAAAAACCAATCGCAGGCCTTGTATCTACTCGGAGGGAAAGCACTATGGACAAAGGAGCTCGAAGTAGCTCTGAAAGAGAATCGGGTGGATATGTTGATTCACTCCCTGAAGGACGTGCCCACCACTCTACCTGACGGATGTGTCATTGGTGCTATTCTCGAAAGAGAAGACCCAGTTGATTCGCTTGTCGTTAAGAAGGGTGCTCCGTGGAAGAGGTTGGAAGACCTTCCTGCTGGCAGTGTTGTGGGTACAAGCAGTGTAAGGCGTGTCGCACAGTTGAAAAGGACGTTTTCGAATCTAAAATTCCTCGATGTGGTGTGTCTACTCCGAGTTATTATTATTATTGTGCTCTAACTAAGAACAAAATACAGCGTGGAAACCTGTAAGATACCCTTATATCACCGAGCCCATCTTATAAACTCTGTTATAGGAACACTCGGCTTGCAAAGCTGGATGCCCCTGATGGGCCGTATGCTGCGTTGATACTCGCCAAAGCCGGTCTAATTCGCCTCAACATGGGCGACCGAATTACGTCTGACATCGCTCCTCCTACGCTGCTTCATGCCGTTTCACAAGGGGCTCTAGCAGTAGAGATCCGGAGCGACGACACAAGGGCCATGAACCTATGCAAGCGTCTGACACACTGGCCAACGCAGTACAGATGTTTGGCAGAGCGAGCGTGTCTGAGGGTGCTGGAAGGAGGCTGTAGCGTCCCAGTTGGGGTGACGACTTCGTTGCGACCAGATAGCACAGAAACGCAGTCGGGAGAGCTGAGCCTTACCTGTTGTGTCACCTCAATCGATGGGCTGTCCCACGTGGAACAGACGTCGAAGCGCAACGTCGGGAGTCCAGCAGATGTCGAGGAACTTGGAATCCATGTAGCCAAAGCGCTCTTGGAAGCCGGTGCAAGGAAGATTCTTGATGATATAAATGAGCATCGAATGAGCCATGGTGGTCAAGACAAGGAGTAGGGACATGTTGTTGATTTGTAACTTTAGTAGTTGAGGCCGTATTTGACGCTGTTTGTCGTCAGCGGTGCCAGCCCCACCCGCATGTCGTCCATCGCTTCCAGAAGACTGGCCAAGGAGCTGGCAGAAATCCACGTCGAGGGCTGCCCAGTAGGTCCGTGGTTGCTGTCCCCCGCCCTACTCCAGTCCAACCACCCACAGGTATAAACCTTATCAAGGCCGATGACTTCGAAACTTGGTGGTTCACGATTGAAGTCATGGGCGAATCGCTCTATCAGGTAGCTATCTCTCTCTCTCTCTCGCTGTTACTGTCTGCGGTGTTCTCAAAGTGATATTGGCGTCCCTCGTATCGTTAGGGAGAGGTGTTCATGCTGCAGTTTAGATTCGACAGCGCTTATCCAATATCATCGCCCGCTGTTCAGTTTGTAGTCACAGACGGAAGAGAAGCCCCCATACATCCGGTGCGTGTGTTGTGTGTTGTGGTTATGGTCGAAACTGAAGTGCGCTTCCGGAAAAAGCATGTTTATTCCAATGGCCATGTACGCGTTTCATTTAAGCCTATCTGGGACGCTGGGATTAATCGATCCGATTTTCAGATATGTGCTTCTATACTTGGGAATGAGTGGTCGCCCGTGTTGAGTGTCGTAGCGGTCTGTGTGACGCTGCAAAGTATGTTGGCTTCGTGCAAGGTCTGTTATCCTCAGCTGCTATGAACAAGTATCATTTATACTTTTCTTTTACAGAAGAAGGAGCGGTACGCATACGCACGTCTCTTTGTATAGTTAAAATGACCCTCACTTTCAAAGACCTATCGACAACGACCGCTACGTAAGGTATGCCCCTGATAACCCAAAGAAGGTATGGTGTTCTCTTTTAAATGTCGCCTTCGCGTACTGATAAGGGTCTTCTTTTTTTTTTTTTTTGACAGACGCGCTTTCACTATGATGGTACGTTTTCCCGAATTCGAGGTAAATACATTGCATTGACGCTGATTCTTTTATCCAGATGACGAGTAAGTAATCTAAGCTCAACGGCTGCAAGTCTGATCGTTAAGGGTAGTGTGTAACATCATTGGCGATATCCCGAGCTGTACTTTTAACTGTATAAATGAATAATACTTTGTCCTGTCGTTGGAAGTTGAGAGAAATATAGAACGTTTGTTTGACGGCCAAACACTGGATGGTAGTAAAATGTCCTGAACTATCACGCTTGGGCAAAGCACCTCGCTGGTCCTCGCTCAAGGTAAGCACAACTATCGCATTCTAAACCATCACGCGTCACGCCCTTGGTTATCTAATCGACCTAGTTCACCCACCGCCCACCTGGTAAAGTCGATGCCCTCTATTCACCAACCCCAACCAGGCACCTCCTCGACCCCACCCACCCCGCCGTCGTGTCCAGGAAAGACCGGCACACATTCCCAGGGTTCCATCATGATTCGTTCAGAATGCGAGCCTACCCTCTGGCTATGCTAGGTAAGATGGAGGGAGAAGTTGCTGCCCCAGACGGGACCGAGACCCAGACCAAGTTACCATCCGCCCTCGACCCGGTGGCCGAAAAGAACACGAAGGTCAATATGAATCTATCTATTGCTACGTCGATTAAGAACACGAGTAAACTGGCTGTTGTGCGTGCGGCGATTGCGAGGCGGGTTAAACATGCACTTGAGCTTATCGTTGCGCGTGGGGCAAATTCGTGCTCTCTCCGTGGGGGTTCAGATAATAATGGCGGACGGGTTCTTGTGTTGAATGACGAGGAGGCGAGGCGGATGGGTCCAAAGTGGGTTCTCAATGGTAAGGTTTTTTTTTTTGGGAGTCGTTTTTGAATGGCGAAGTAACTAATTTTTTTTGCTAGGCTGGATATATATTTTTCATCCGACGTTGGAGCTCTATCGTATGCCTTATCATGAATTGGTGCCCTTGCTACGATGGGCTTTGCAATCGATATATGCGCATGGGATGTATCTCGAACATCGATGGGCAAATGTACGCGCGAAACCAAAAACCAACGCCAAAAACCAAAACAGGACGAGGACCTAGTAAAGCCTTTTAGATATCTCGACAGCAGTGGTATACGTACATAAACTACATTAAAATAATAATAATACAACAACAAATGACATTAGGTGGACGTGGACGTGGAAGGCGCTACTAAAGGCGAAGTAGCTTTGCTGCCCCCCTGTCGAGATGTAAAACCCTTGACTTGACCGCCAGGCTGGCCTTGTTGCTTTCTACTGCTGCTGCCGCTGTCGTCTGGTCCCTTCGGCTCACGCAGCACACGTACAGCGGGAGGTAACTTGCCAGCCAGCGAGGGCAACGGACCATTTTGACTCCTCGCAACAAGCGGCGACGACAACGGATCCGGTGTATTCACAGTCCTGTCCGTTCCTGGGCCAAAAATCCTTTCTCTCGCAGCCTGGTATCGCGCCTCGCGATCTTTCAAGTTGGAAGAAGAGGAAGAGGAAGAATCCAAAGCGGATGTAGACGCCGAGGATGAGGACGAGGACGACGATGATGATGTTGATGATGATGGGGAGGGCCGTTTGAGTATGCTAAGGGCGGGTTGGAACGCCGCTCGTGGAGGGAGCGGCAAAGCGGACGATGAAGATGATACGATGGTCGGCATAGGCGCGGGAGTCCTGGCGTTCCTGCACACAGGCCAGATCGATGTAAGAAAGAGAGAGAGGAGCGAGAACAAAGTAGATTATCACGAACGCCTCTTCCCAGATGCGCCGGTTGCGCTCGTCTGTGCTCTCAGCTGATTCGTCCTCATCGTTGTCGTCGTCGTCGTCGTTCTCCCAGTCGTCGGGAACGGGCGAGGAAGGTACGCGTTTGTTCTTGTTCTTTCAAAGTGTCATTTCGTTGTGTTTTTAACCTCGCTTTTATACTCACCAGCAGCATGTAGCAGTGGGAATTCTAGGTAAATTTACATAAAGCTAGCAAGTAACACCATAACCGTTCCTGTCACACACCACGAATTCTATAAGTTACAGCCAGTCCAGCAATTCAGGCGTAAAGTACGTCAATATCACCGTCGCCCCCGCCCGCACCATACTCTCCACCGTCTCCATCACCATCGTCCGCAAGTCATACACCCCCACCGCCGCTCCAGCATGGATCATCGCAAACTCGCCGCTCACTTGGTAGCACGCGAGGGGGCGGTCACCAGCTAGCTCAACTCCATCGGATATGATGTCCAGGTATGGCAAGGCTGGCTTGACCATGATGATATCTGCGCCCTCTATCACGTCACGTTGCTGGTTTGGAAAATGGGAGAGATGAGCGCGTTGCGTGAAGTTGGGGGGAGGAGGGGATGCGAGTGATTTATCATACGTACGATAGCACGTCTGGCGAGACCTTTGGCGCTGGGCGGGAGCTGATAGCATTTCCTATCGCCAAAGGAGGGCGCGCTACCAGCTGCATCCCTGTGATGTTGATTTAGACGAAGACGTTTACCAGAGAAACACGCATACCTGAACGGCCCATACAACGAACTAGCAAACTTGGCCGAATAGCTCATCAGCGTCACCTTATTCCCAAAGCCAGCGTCAATAAGAGCCCGTTTGATAGCCCTAATACGCCCATCCATCATATCGCTCGGAGCGACACAGTGTGCACCTGCTTTAGCGTAGTTCAATGCAACTTGAGCAAGGCGGTGTACGGACGGTTCTGTGCTGATCGTTCCATCCGAGTTGAGTAAACCGCAGTGCCCGTGGTCGGTATACTCGCATAGACAGACATCCGCTGCGATGTAGAGTGAGGGAAAGAGTTTGCGTAGTTTTCGGATGGCTGAGATAACCGGTCCCTCAGGATCATCTGCAGGGGTTCCACGCATGTCCTTTTAAAATACCATTTAATGCCATTTTACTTAGCCATAGGGAGGGAGGCAGAAAGGAGGGACTTACTTTGTTGCATTTCAATGGAACTCCGAATAAGATCACACTCTGCAATCCTTTTTTAACAAGCGGTCCTAGAAATCCTTCCAACTGGTTGACACCCCAGCGACGCTGACCGGGCAGAGACGGGATCGGAACCCTCGCGTCTGCATCGTCGGTGATAAATATGGGGTACATGAACATCGACTTGGTGAGGCTGCGTCTGCTTTGCCATGACCTTGACAAGGGATGCTGGTATCCGCCTTGGAGAATGGACCTGTGTGGTGTATGGGCTAAGTAAATGGGATGTCGATAGGGAAAGACTTGGGGTGGACTGACGATACTTCCATAGAGGTCATGGTCGTCGGAAAAGGGTGCTGCTACTACTCGGTGCTGATCTGGATCCGCGTTTTATACCCAGAACATATTCATAAATAAACGGGTGCACTCGATTTCTGTAATAAAGGTGGTAGAGCAACTACTAGTCCTGGGATCTAATTACATTTCCTCGAATCCCATCGGACTTGCACTGGCAGATACCTGACTTCATTTTCCCCGGACTTTCGGTTCCAATGACACCCAACACATAGACAAGTCCATAGCCTTCGACTTTCAGGATCTCGCTATCTGGACCTCGATCTAAAAAACAATGCCCTTATCCTTGCGAGCCATCTGTCTACTTCTATAGGACATGCCTCAGATTCGGAATAGTTCAGAGTACTAAACCCAGATCTTCAAGTTGATCGTCAAGTTAGTTGGAACGATCGAAGGTGGGAAGACAGAATGCTGCAGATTCGTTTCATGTGACGTTGATACCGTTGTCTCCTTCCGCTAAGCTTTTCAAGCTGTTAGCGCGTTAGCTGCTACAGCGGGCGGTTCTGGTGGCATGTGACGACGCTGGCAGACATTATACTGACGAATTATACTACCGGCACTTTTATGTTGCTTCGGTTCTTGTATGCTCATTGCCTAGCTCCAGGATGGCAAAGCTGGAGACTGTATCGGCATTGGCGGCGTCGTGCATCCAATTTGTGCATTACGTCAATGCATCACGTAGTCACACATGGTAACAGGTGTCTCGCCTTGGGCGCCCACAGTTGAATGTTGACTGGTGACCATACCAAGCCTTTCGCCAATGTTTGCTCATTTCCATTGCCTGAAGGGCTCACCAAAGGTTTTTGCAGTGAACCTGAAATCATTTCCGCCCCTGTTCGGTACCACCTTACCATATTCGGATGTACGAGCATTGTCGCGTTTGCTTGTCCGCAACTGTACAGCCCTCACAATGGTACCTAAGAGGAAACTTGATGAAGATCTCCACACTAAGCTTTCTTCACTTATTCCGAATTATGAGTCGGCTGAATCAGCTGTACTCTGGCTCCTGAGTGCGTACAAATTTGACTGGAGTGTCTTGCAAAAGTCCCTTAGAGGTGTGTCGTTGCTCTTTGGTTCTTATATTGGTTTGTGCTCTAGTGTCCTCTATAGATGTACACGTGGACGCTAGTTTCTCCAACGTCAAATTTGAAGACATGGCCGAATCTGTTGAGCTTGACCCCCGGCTAGAGTTAGATGACATTGGAACATTCAACCTCCATCGCTCCCGCATTCCCACCGACCTTTTCCAGACTATTGTAGAGGATATGGACGTTCTGCTGGTTCAATATGGTCCGCTGTCTGCCCAGAATAATGAAGAAGCAAGATCTCATTTCCTCTCTCCGGTGAAATAATTTTTTACATACACACTACTCAAATTAAAGCATATACTAACGACAGATTTTCAACCACCTTATAGCCCAATTTGGCTTTGCTTTTAGAAACCATCCTGAAATGATTATCGAAGGGCGCGTCAGCACACGGGGCAGGATCAAACACTATTTTAAAGCATTTGGCTCGATCTCGGTTTTGTTCATTGAGGTGAAGTTCAAAATCGGCAATGATGCTGAGCGTTTGGGTGCGATTGCTCAAGTCATAGCCAAATGCGATGGTGGGTCATTTTTTCCTATGCTCGATGTGGTATTTTATTCATCTGAGTTCACAGCGTGCGACTGGAACAATTCAGTAGAAGGTTTTAAAGTACCAATCACTGGTATTCTCTGTGATGGGATGTCGTTCGAATTTTTTTCATTTGATGGAAAGACACGCAAGTTTACTCGTGGTTGCCTTCCTGGAGATCCTGATGAAGGCCGCCGTGGTCTACGACTTGCTGATTTCACA
>QFEO01000743.1:0-10193 GCA_003316615.1 Amanita pseudoporphyria
ATACTACAATAAAATGGACATCATCTGGGGATACAACAACGTCAGAATCAAAGAAGGACACGAATGGAAAGCAGCGTTCCTAACACCAAGAGGACTTTTTGAACCCACCATGATGTATTTTGGACTATGCAACTCCCCAGGAACGTTCATGCATATGATGCAATCATTGTTCAGAGACCTAATCACCCAAAAGAAATGCGGCATATACATGGACGATATCCACGCCCAAGGACGCACGCTAGAAGAACTAAAAAACAACACAATAGAAATCCTGAAAATCCTTGACGAAAACGATCTATACATCAAAGAATCGAAATGCTACTGGGAAGTAACCGAAGTCCCAGTATTAGGACATATTGTCGGGAACAGCCAAACACGCATGGAACCCACAAAAGTTAAAACAATCCTTGAATGGCAGACCCCAAAAAGCAAGAAAGACATCCAATCATTCAACGGATTCTGCAACTTCTACAGGAGATATGTCCGAAACTACTCAGATATCGCCAGACCAATCACAAAACTAATGGGAAATATACCATTCACATGGGACGACCACGCCCAGAGGGCATTTGAAAAATTAAAAGCAACCATCGCATCAGAAGAAGTCATCACACAACCCCAACCAGGGGGACAATACAGAGTCGAGACAGACGCCTCAGGATTCGCAATAGGAGGAGTACTCTACCAACTACAAAACGGAAAATGGCGCACAGTAGCTTTCACGTCAAGAACCATGTCACCAGCAGAACTCAACTACGACATATACGACAAGGAACTATTGGCAATAGTCCACGCAGTCCAAGAATGGCGACACTACTTACTCGATGTAGACAAACCGTTCGAAATATGGACTGATCACAAAAACCTGTCATACTTTCGGACACCCCAGAAACTGAATAGTCGCCAAACCCGCTGGTACCTTCGCCTTCAAGATTATAATTTCACGCTCCATCACATCCCAGGATTGGCAAACTCCAAAGCGGATATCCTGTCCCGTTTACCATGGTACAAACCCACAACAACCAATACAGAAACGACACTCCTACCAGAAAAGCACTTCATTAACCAATGCAGACCACCAATTACATTGTTTCAGGAGCAACAATTCTGGAAGGGAGGTGCAACAAACATAAAAACCACCACAATCACGACGACAATACAACAGAAATTACAACAAGACCAAAGAAGAGAATCGGCAGTTCGACAACAAAGAGAAAAGAACCCAGAAAGCTTCAAAGAAGAAAACAAACTACTCTACTTTAAAAACAAAGTATACGTCCCACCAAACATACAATTAAGAGAACAACTACTGCACGAAAACCACGACACACCAATAGCCAGACATCCAGGAATCTTCAAGACACATGAACTAATCAACCGAAACTATTGGTGGCCCTCATTACTCAAAGACGTCAAGAAATATGTCAACGGATGTGTAACATGCCAAAAAGACAAAACATCAAGACAAAAGAAAGCAGCACCACTAAACCCACAATCCACGCCAACAGAGCCATGGGAATCCATATCATTAGACATCATAGGACCACTACCCGAGTCAAATGGATTCAACGCAATCCTCGCAGTCATCGACAGAAGCACAAAAATGATACGCCTCATCCCAACATCAACAGAACTATCCACGAAAGGACTCATTGACATATACCTCAAAGAGATATGGAAACTACATGGAATCCTGAAACAAATCACCAGCGATCGAGGCCCCCAATTTGCATCCAATCTCATGAAAGAACTATGCAGAAAACTAGGAATACAACAAAACATATCCACAGCATATCACCCTCAAACAGACAGACAAGTAGAACGATCACACCAAGAAACGGAGACATTCCTCAGACACTATGTTAACTACCTACAAGACAATTGGGAAGACTGGTTAGCCATAGCTGAATACCAATACAACGATAAGGAACATGCTACAACAAAGCGTACACCATTCTTCCTAAATTACGGTCGACACCCATGGAAAGGAGAAATAACGACACAGACAACTTGGAACGAAAACGTGGATGACTTTGCACAGCTCTTACAAAAAGCTAGACAAGATGCCAATGCAGCGGCAAATCTATCCGCAAAAAGATCAAAAGAACATTATGATCTACGAAAGAAGGAAGCACACCCGTACAAAACCAATGACCTTGTATGGCTTGAAGCAGCCAACATAACTAGCAGTCGACCAACCAAAAAGCTGAACACTCGACGATATGGACCATTCAAAATCAAAGAAAAAGTAGGAACGGCAGCATATAAACTCGAACTACCCACAAACTGGACGCTCATACACCCAGTATTCAACCAAGACTTACTAACACCATATAAACATCCAACATTCAAAACACAGCAAAAGCGACCACCACCACCCCCAGAAATCATTGGAAACGAACTGGAATACAAAGTAGAAACCATCTTAGACTCAAGAAGACGTAAAAATCAAGTAGAATTTCTTATTGCATGGAAAGGCTATGGAAATGAACACAATTCCTGGGAACCAAAAAGGAACATTCACGCCAAAGACAAACTCAATGAATTCAGACACAAACACCCACTCAAAGCACATGCATTACAACGAGCCCCTACTATTACAAAGCAGTGCCCCACCCATTGTGCTCCGCATCCCCCTCCCTCGCCAGTTTGTGGTCGGGACACAAAATCTTCGCCAGGCGCTCATTGCCCGACGCCATCAACTCCAGCTGCTCCACCAGCAGCTTTATCATCTGGTTCTCTGCCCAGATCTTATCTAACGCCCGCCTCATCATCTCATCCTCCTCAGGCGTCAGAGCTGGATGCGGCTCAAGAATATCTACAGCAACCAATCAGCATGAAAACAAATGACAAACGGGAGATACTCACGACGATAACGCATGAAGGCGTTATGGGACATCTGCCTGGCCACTTGCTGCCAGGCCTCACTCAACTCCTCTGACGAAGCAAAGGAGGAGACGAATTCAGGAGCCCACTGAGGAACGTCGGACATTGTTACCCCTCAAACGTCAAAACACCCCTTGTTTTATACCTGAAACATGTCGCAGCACAGACCAATGGCCATCCCTCACCGAAGCGCAGCCGATCACGTTACCCATCAGTCAGACTACTACCCGGGACCATTCCCACACCAAGCCTACAAAAATCTCGACCGCTCTAGACCCTTCTCATCTAATCACATGCGTTGGCCCCACCTCACACTCGTAATCGCATCTACTATCGCTCTCAACTACGCAGCCAAAGCCCAGTATGACCTCTTGGTTAAACTTATTACTATCCTCGCTCGTCTCAACAATCAAAGAGCAATACCCTCTCCTCCTCTTCATCGTTGCTCTCCCCAGTATCATTGCTGGAATCATGTCACTCGCCACCAACCAATCATCCATCCTCAGCGCCTTCGTAACCCCTCTCGTCAGCGCCATTCCGATCCCAGCCTGGATCCATCATTGGATGAACGAATACAGGAGAGACATCAACCAGCTCACCCGATATGACGCGGCCACTCACAAACAACTCAACGAAATGCTCCGCTTCATGCAGAAACTCGAAACAGTGGTCAGCACCTGGAACCCCACCATCTTAGCACAGGCATTCGCAACTTTCGAGTTGTCATCCCAAGACCTCATGGCGATGATGAGTGACGTCATCAAGGACAGAAGTGAAATCCTAGGAAAACTCCTCAGCGTACAGTACGAGATTAACCACAGAATTCCCCAGGCTCTCCACCATTCTGTCACTGAAACCATTAGCGAGGCACTCAAAGATATTAAAACACTCACCGACCGTATCTCGCACATGGAAGAAGATCAGGTCTCTCGTCTGCTTAAATTAGATAGCGACCTAGCCATGGACGCTCGACGCAACGAGATACACACCATCTTTGACATGGTCCGAAGCATGGATCAGCACTTAGATCTCATTCATTTTCAGATCACTAAACTCGAGGAACTCCATCAACCCACTCCGCGCACCCAATCGGCCCCTCATCTTGCCCCCAAGAATGAATCTCTCTCCCCGACAATCTCCGAGCCTCCCCTGGAATATCGCCACCAGACAACCCCCGTTCCTATCTACAATCCCGACCTCATCCCCTTCTACGACCCGCAGCACCTCTCCACTGATGACAACATCGACTTCAATGACAAGACCTGGTACGCAGCGGCCTATATGGGCATCCCATACTCCTACTTTACGATGGGACTCGCTCACAACCCTCACTTCATCGGCATCGCCCCAAACTCCAGACGACTATGCTTCACCAACAGCAAGAAGATTTTAGGAACCCTCATCGCCAAAGCCAAGGGCGCCATCATCTCTTAGTTCATGAAGAACATGAACCTTAGACGGGAGATCCTGTTACGACGAGTACGCGTTTCACCCTTATGTTTCACCCCTTATGCCACCCCCTGTTCTATCTCCAGACACACGTTTTATCTTCCTGTCCATACCTCCTGTCTACCCCTGTTTCACATCCGTTTCAACTCCTGTTTCACGCGCATTATGTATCTTTGTGTACGCGCTCGTGTTGTTTATTACCAAACACCCCTAGCGCCTATATAAACCCCTAAGTAGCACTTGTAGTTCCTTAGCTTCGCAATAAAGATCTACATCACTGCCACACATCAGAACCTAAGTCTTCGACTACCTTCTGACCCTTGGCCCTGATTATCTCGCCCTCCTCGCTGAACCTTCGTCTCCAAGACCGCCCACTGCCCTCTTGTCGACGTCCTTCATCTAGGACTGCCCTCGCCTTCACTACCACCTTGTGCTCAGGCTCAACGTCTTAACACCTTCCAACCGGAACTCAGCTGTACCGGCTACGGGTACCGGCCGCACCATGCGCTTCTCCAATGATCCTCCAAGACAAAGTCGTCCCGTTATGCTGGTGTTGAACAATGTGGGCGGTGCGTTTATCTGTCCCATTACACTGTCAGCCACTGATGATATCAGTGAGAGATGGGGTATCCGACATGGTTCGTACCCCAAGGCCAATGCCTCGACCTTTATACCGAATCAAAGGACAACATCGTGTACCGCAGCAACAAGCTCAGGGACAGGTATGTACCAATGCCATCTCAGCATGCGCCTATACTAACACTTATATATACTCAGGCGGCAGTTCATGACAACCGGAACACAGGGAAAAAGGACCGTCAACAGGTGCCGTGTCGACAGCAAGCCCTTGCACAAGAGGTAACATTCCCTTTATCGCATGTTATATATACTTACGATATTGAATGAGGTCCCTCAATGGGATAAAGAAAATGCTGACGTTTTTACTGAACAAAATACATCAAATGGTGAGTCCAACTCTACGTGGTTGAATACTAGCTAACTGGAATATAGTTCCCGAGTCTGAACTCATTTGGCCTAAGTGCATCCAGCTTAAGCTTAATAGCCTTGGTGAAGTGAATCTCAAGGATCTATCAAATGAGTTACAGGTTGTAGTACAGTCCGCCATCCACAAAATTATTTCGTGGATTATTTTCAAAGACCCCTTTCCATCCATTGTCGTCCATTCTGCGTGGAACCAGGCTGCTCTGCTCGAGGCCACCAATGAGTTCATGGAGTGTTCCCGTGAGCCGTTGAAGGGGAACTACAGATCAATAAAGGAATGGGTTGATGAAGACCCAAACTTTGTCAAGACTATTGGACATCTGGTGTGTCATCCTTACTCTCTTCTTTTCTCGCTAGCTAAATCTTCATTAGCCAGATGCTAGAATCAGTATTTTCCGTGGTAACTATAAGTCAGCATGCATACAAATCATGCCGCACCTGTATAATCTTTCGAATGGTTGCGCTAATACAGTTGCGGACCTTTTGAAGCAAAACAAATATATATATTGATTGACAGCTAATGTATGTTAACGAGCTATATTGGACAGCTGCTGATGGTGATTGCAGAACGATGTAATGGGCAACAGGCCATTTGAACACCCAGCAATAGTCCAAGTCATCAAGCAGCGTTTGTTTGATGAAACGCGTCATCCAATCACAGAAGAATTCCCAGAATTTTTCCATAATGGCGAGAAGTTGACCAACACTGTTGTTGCCTTTGCAGCTACAGTGGTATGTCTTTTCTCCTAGTCTTTACCTTTCTCACATGTTACTGGCAGGTTCGTGCTGCATTGCAAGAATGGACTTCAGGAACACGTGTAGCACAAGAATTCACGGCCAATGCATTTACTGATATCTACCTCGGCCATATAGGGACATTAAAATACATAAAAAACAAGAATCCCCAGGGACATGACCACCTCCTTCAGTGTCTATTCCGAATTGCTTCGTATGTTCTATGATTCTCAAAGAAGTCTTTGATAATGAAGATGTATAACAGTGATCAACGCAGGACTGTAGTGGTTGGTAATGCCTACCTTGATGTTCACCATATGCAGACAGCAGACTCTGATTGCTAAAGATGCTACTGAAGCTATTATACCAATCTCTCAAAACCCATATATAGTATGCTTTCATCCATAAAAAATACCTTGGTATGCTGTATATAAATGATACACAGAAAACTACTACAAAACATGTTTACTCTCAATATCATATAGTCCTTTTACTGTCTTTTTCACGTGACTTGAGCCACCAGGGAAAATGTGCTAAAAATGGACTGGTTGAATAAAAAAATTATATCTCGCCGAATACTCAACGGATTTGCATAAAAATTATAGCGTTTGAATGATAAAAATGTACTCTAAAGTTCTATAATGGACCGAGCGGGAATGAGTACAATTTCAGTGTTGACATTTTCGGCTTTGGGGGTAATGCGTGACATTCTTTGTTATCACTTGACCACGACCACCCACTGACTCGGCACCAGGTAATCCAGTTCTTGGCCATGCTGCAAGGTCAAAAAATCATCCAAGAAGTTGCATGGATCGTAATCAGGCTAGCATCAATACTATCAAAGGATGAAATTGCAACTTACACCGGGTACTCACTTGCTACCGTCAAGCATATTCTATTGTATTTCGAGCAGCATGGCACAGTCTGTTACCGCTAAGCGAACTTAGTATGCTTGGTCAAGAAGTTCCCTGCAATAGGGATGAACTAAGACAACAAGCCCACTCATCGAGAAGCGCTGCGACTAAGACTAATATGAGGATTAGGAGCTGAGTGACTAAGATCACTTGAGAGGTGTTCAGGGAACTGATAAGAACTGATGATCAGGTTCAGGATCAGATGTGAACGTTTAAAGACGAATAGATTAAACTTAAGGTACTACTACTAACAAAGTGTGTACTTAAGTTTAATGTAAGAATATAACATGTAATGACAGTTATATGTAACAGTATAACATAAACGTTATGTTATACTTACAGTAAGTAATGTTCGTGAATGATCATGTAAGTGACAGTGAGCTAGATAAGACTTTATCTATGAAGCGAGTGTAAGACTTTAACGAAAGTGGTATGTCAAGATAGATAAGTATAAACGAATGACTTATCACATGATCATGTTGATTGTAACAAACAATTGTCAATAATGCGAACACATGTTGGTTGTAACATTAGCTCTTCGCTAAGATGAGATGTCCCTATCTCATTAATTCCAAATCAAAAATAACTTGCAGAGTAAGGTCCAACAAGCAGAGGATATAGAGAACCCAACTCTATACTGCTTCTGTGTGCGTTTAATCTGATTCGTTGCTTTTGAAACGATAAACGAGATGCGCCATCAAGCTATCAGCTATAGCTTGGCAATTCAACCATAAGATTCCCAGTTTGAACTCTGTTGTTTCCGATTAGGGTTGAGATGTCGAACGATAGGTTGATTGTATGATGTAATAGGGATAGGAAGAGGTGAAGACGAAGAACGGTCTTCAGCGGGTGTGTTATTACTGCAGGTGGTGCAATACGATGACCAGTACTGTGGGCGGGGCGGGGTTGTAGGAGGGTAAGGAGGGCGTTCCTGTTTATTGAGTACTTCAGGTTGTACACCATGTGAAAAGACTTGATTCTCCCATTCGTCATTCGGCTGGGTTAAAACCGGCCTGGCATTGATGTCCATGTTCATCAATATAGTGCCCAGGACTTGCTCGCTTGCAACGTTGGCGGAGGTAGCCAGCTTTTCATTATGGACTTTGGTATCCATAGCTGATCTCAGTAAAGAGGAGCTAGGAGTGAGGGAGGTATCACCAAAGTTGTTTATTGGTGATGACATGTGGGTGGTAAGGAATGTAGTTTAGTTGGTGAGTTTCTTTCTTCTTTTATATTCGTGAAGGAGTTCTTCCGCATTTGTAAGGTTGTGCTCCGGTTCCCAAGTATTATTAGAACTGTCATAGCCACGCCACTTGATGAGGTACTGATAGTGGCATCCATGGCGTTGGTGAGCGATTATTGCTTCAATTTCAAATTCTTCTTCTCCATCAATCAAATCAGGGGGTGGCGTAGTGTCATTAGGTCCGTGTGTGACCGTTTCTCTATAAGGGGATAGAAGCGATGCATGAAACACAGGGTGAATCTTCCATTGTGCTGGTAACTTTAATTGATAGGTTACGGAGTTCACGACTTTGCTAATGGGGAACGGGCCTTCTCGTTTTGGCGTAAGTTTCTTTGACTCGTAGGGCAGTCTAAGATTCTTTGTATCTAGCCATACTTTCTGATTTAGCTTGAAGGGTTTGCTGAAGCGTGTGACGCGTTCTTTTACTCGTTGAGTGGCAATTCCTATTGCAGCTAGGGCTTCTTCATGTGCTTTTTGTATTTCTTTGAAACGTTCGTTCAAGGATGGTGCAGAAGTTGGGTTTAAAGCTTTTGGAAGTAAGGTCGGCTGTGTACCGTACATTAGGTAGAAGGGGCTTTGTTTGGTAGTGTCTTGTATTCTAGCGTTGTGCGCGAATTCTGCTAGAGCGAGGTACTGATGCCATTTGTTTGGTTGATAGGTACAGTACATTTGGAGATAGGTTTCTAGTTCAGCGTTAAGTCATTCCGTCTGTCCATCTGTTTGGGGATGAAAGGCGGTGCTTAAGCGGTGCTTGATTTGCAACGTGTTCATTAGTTCTTTAAATAGTTTTGCTGTAAATTGCGGTCCGCGATCCGAGATAATGGAGTCCGGTAGACCGAATCGTGAGAACACTTTGTCCAAAAGTAGGGTTGTGCAGTCAAGTGCTGAAATGTTCTCAGTACAAGGTATGAATACTACCCCTTTTGTAAGTCCATGGTCGACCACGACCATAATAGAGGTGAAACCTTGAGAAGGTGGTAAATGAGTGATGAAATCCATAGTAAGGTTTTGAAAAGGGCGCGTAGCGCTTGATAAAATAGGTTGTAAAGGAGTGACGGTAGGATGTGTGTTCACTTTCATTTGTTGACATAAGGCACAGCCTTCAACAAACAATTTAGTGAAAGTGAACATGCCAGGCCACCAGTATTCTTCTTTGAGTAAATGAAGGGTCTTGAAGAATCCAGGGTGTCCAGTTGCGGGGGTATCGTGAATGAGTGATAGGAGGGATCAGCGAAGATCTGGGGTATCAGGTACGAAGATTCTATTTTTGTATAACAAAAGGTCATCCCTTATCGTCCAATCAGAGAGTGCTGTCCGAAGTGGTGGCGGTTGGGATTTTGCAATGCAATCCACTATTGTTAGGTATAGTGAATCCGCTAAGGTTGCCTTTCGTAGTTTTTCCTGTAGGTCGAGACTAATGATATTAATGAAAACCCCGTGCAGTAAAACGGTTATGTCCTGGGTTTCCTCTTCGGTTGAGTGATCAGCTCTTCGCAAGAGTGCATCTGGGACTATAAGCTTTGCGCCGGGCTTATGCGTTAGGGTATATGTATATTGAGATATTAGGTTCCACCATCGTGCTTGTCTTGCTGTTAAGCGTTGAGGGGAACAGTAGTAAGTGAGATTTTTATGGTCACAAAGGATTGTGATCAGATGTTTGGCACCTAGAAGGAGGTGGCGCCATTCTTTGAGAGCAAAGATGATGGCGTAGAATTCTCTATCATAGATTTGCCAATTTCATTCAGTTGGGGTAAGGGAGTGTGATATGAATCCGCAAGGGTGCAGGATTCCATTTGAGTCGTGTTGGGATAAGACAGTGCCAACGGCGAACTTGCTGGCATCCGTCTCAAGGGTGAATGGTTTCGTGTCATCCGGTAATATTAGAACAGGGGCGGTGCTGAACTTTGTTTTTAATAGTTCAAATGCTTCCGCGCATTCCAGTGTCCATTCAAATGTTTTGCCTT
>QFEO01000744.1:0-16445 GCA_003316615.1 Amanita pseudoporphyria
GGCATGTTCGTCGCATCGGAAACGAGTCAAATAAGGTTAAAAATCGTGCGTTTGTAAATTGACACACCGATATCGTCATCGTCTAATCTTATCGACAGTGCCGCTCTGTCACGAGCTCGAGATTCTACCTCGAGGTACAAGCCTCGTCTTCCGATGTTACTATCTGGCTACCGTCAGATTTCAAAGGACAAATCTACCACACTGGCAAGGCCAACTTCTCGGCCGGTTTCGTGAATAAAATTATGCGTAATGTCAATTTTAATGACGACCTTTTTTATGGCCAGTCCATGGAGGATGTGGTTATTGTCTGTACTACGGGTCATGTCACTTTCCGGATGTGGGATGTCCGAACACGTTCTCCGGAGATCCCTCACAGGGAAGCTATGAGGAGAATGTTCGGGTGTAATCGCAAGGCGCCAGAAACCCCTATTAATTGGGACTTCTTACTGGAAGACTAACATCTTTATTTGGGATTTTCTTTTGTTATCTCTGGAGTATACCTTTCGTTTGTAGTCCACACATCATCTGTAGCGCTAGGCAGTTAACACTGACTGTATTATACCACATACTATATTTCATCTTAGCCAATAGTTACGAAACGAGATGCGTAACTCAGCGACCCTGTCGCAGTGTTAAACATTGTTCAACCGTTTCGACAAGAGCAGGATTCTCAAGGGCAGCAGCAACCCTTTCCTTGTCATTCAATTGCTTATTGACTAGACAATGAAAGTCAGGTTCGATAAGATAAGGAGAAAGTATATCTACCACTATGCTCGCTTTGATGCGATCCAGGCTTCACGTAAATATCAACTTTGAATCGATTGGGGAGGCTGCGAAGTAGTCGAACGCGAATGGTCAGACCTTGCACTATGTCAATCTCATACCAGTCACAGGACATTACAAATTACCGATGAGAGTCGACATCCCACAATGAGGCACTGTAGGTGTAAACTCGACTTTGATATGGTTAGGCCTGATAGTAATTTGAGGCGCAGATACGACACGAAGTTCTTCCAAAGTATTCGGATGTTCGGGATCATAGATCGAGCGTATGAGGTCTGAAACACCATTAACGTTTTTATTTGCTGTATCGTAGAAAGAGACGTGCCGAAAACTTCGTCTTGATCGATGAGTTCGATGTTGTCCGCTTCATCGTCAACTTCTTGCGGCGCATTTAACCAGAGTGACTGGAAAACATTGTCCGATCTTCGCACATGCTGCTTTGCTGGCGAAAAGACGGTAGGGTTGGGATTATATATCTCACCAGGCATGAGAATCGGGGCGTTAAAAATGATTCAGGGTCACAGGGTCACGCGAACCTCATCCCTGCACGAACCTTCCGTGTTGTAAAGACCAATGCCACCAAAAGTGCGTCCTTGTCTCGGCCTACTACTTCGTGTATCTGACATCTCTGAGCAGCGAAAGCGCGTCGATAACGGTGCTGAAGCTGCAACCAAGTCGATTAGAGTGACAACACGCGCAGCAGCCGCGCCGGGTGCGGCTGAGGGTAGTTCGAACGCGTAAGCAGATCAGACTTTTCTTAAAGGGTTCAGGGAAAGATTAACCTGCTATCCCCAGGGAACTGAAGGTAGCTATTGCCTCTGGGATTGTTGCTTTCCGATGAGATAGTCTAAAAAGTGCTGCAGACTACGCGCGGCACAAAAAAAGCTAAAACAACGAATGCGAGCAAAAGTTCAGATACGAAGGGGAAAGGGAAGAGAGGGCAAAAGGCAGGTCAGAGCAACACGGTGCAGGTCAGGTATGCAATCCCGTCCTCTGCTTGCTCAGTTCCGCTGGCGTTGACTAGCGGATCAGTATGACGTAATAAAGCACACTCCCACGTGGCTAATTCCCATGCGGTCAGGCGCTAGAAACCAGTCTGCCTCCGACGTGCTCCAGCCAGTGAGTATAGTCTGTCAACAGGGCCAGCTTCTCGGCAGATTCGTTTGGCTCTGACCGTCAAGCGGTTAACCTGGCACGCATGCACTGTCTATCCTTTCTTTGCTTCTCTTCTCACGTTCAGCAACTGCACAGCGACACCGATATAGATAATGGTAAGAGCGAAATCAATAAGGTAGGTCATTGTGGGTTGTGATGAAATGAATATAACGGTACGATGTAGGCGAAGGAGAAACCAGCGCTGAAATCTCGTAATGTTCCAACTCAAACAGTCACGAAGTACGATCCAGGGCGCTCTCTCGCCCTATTCGACACATATGCCGACAACGATAATCCGGAATTGATGGGTCCAGAAGGTTTCGAAAAAATATGTAATGATGCTCAAATACCAATGGATGGCGCTATGCCTCTTATTCTGTCTTGGCAAGTCGGTGCGGAGGAAATGGCGAAGCTGACCAGAGAAGCCTGGGTGAAAGGCACGGATGCTCTCAAGTGAGTGTGCTATTTATTATCTCTCGGTATTCAGTCACCTGTTGCCCCGCAGGGTGTCTTCCTTAATGCAGTTAAATCTTGTTGTTCGAGACCTCAACGAACTGCTCATTCTCGACCGCCCTGCCTTGCCCCGGCTAGTGGGCAAGGGTAGCAAGGAATCGAAAGAGCCTTATGACAGGGCAAAGTACTGGGAGCACGCCGAAAATCCAAGAACAGCCTTCCAGAGTTTATACATGTATAGCTTTTCCTTGGCGAAACCACCGTAAGAACGAGACATGTCTTGCAATGCGCGTAGCTTAGTACAATATCAGGCCATCAAGAAACATTGACATGGAGGTATGATTCACAAAGCTAATTGAGAAATGACCATATGTCTAATTTTGCCTTAATAGACTGCAAGAGCCTTATGGTCTGTTTTACTAGCTCCGCGCTACCCACTGATGGACGAGATACTGGGATTCATTGCAGTCAGGAACTTTCGCATCGTGTTAGTGTCATATGCTTACGTTCCATCTTGTCAGGAGAAGGGTACCTACAAGGCAGCAAACAGGGACTTGTGGCGTATGGTATGTTTCTCTTTTTTGCAGTACATCCTTAATATTCAATCTTTCAAGATGTTGGAGTTTTGTCGATCCGTGAATATCGACCTCCAGGGCTATGATCCGGATGCCGTCAGTGCCTCTTCAGCTTTTACAAAGTACCCGACTGATGAACCCATATGTAACCAGGCTTGGCCAACCCTATTTGATGATTTTGTAACATGGAAGAAAGGGGAGGCCGCAACTTAGTTTAGTATTCAATCTTAGTTTCATTGCAATAATTTGGCCCATTAGTCTGTCATTGTATTGAACTAGTTATATAGCGTGGCGTCGCAAGCCATTCGTCAGAGTCGTAAATATGAGAGCGCATTGATATAAGGATAACAGTTACTTATTTGCCGCACGCGAAAGCGCTAAAAGTCCACGAAGACGAGCGCGCCAACCATCTGCATACAAGAAGCGGACAAGGTTGCTCAAGAAATTCCTATAAAGAACATTAGAGCTGGGAATCATGACACATCAAGACGAAGCTCATACCAGCTGTGAGACAATGAACCAAGAGGATAATCCAATACCTTAGGTATACTCGTTTGAATTAATGTTGGGAAACGATCAAGGACAATAGCTTTTGTGTTTGTCAGGGAACGCAATCCCTCCGGTCCACCTGTAGGACAGTAAACTCCAAAAGCAGGCGATTTTTTGGGCTCGATTACTCACCGAATCGACCATAACCACTATGTTTTGTACCACCAAAAGGCAAATCTTGGCTAAGAAGGAAAAAAAATATCTATACCTGAGCAATGACTCCTAGTAGACGACCTACTTAATCTGCAAGAATTTATCAATTGCCTGGATGCACATACTAATCGAGGCCTTACGTAGAAAACTCCAAAATCATTCACAGAAACCATTCCACATTCCAATTCCTTGGCAACTTTGAGGCAAAGATCTTGATCCGGGCCAAAGACACTCGCTCCAAGCCCATATTTTGTGCCATTTGCAATTTCGATAGCTTCTTCAATAGTTTCATAAGGCATCAAGAGGGCAATGGGCGCGAACACTGATGAAGTGTGAGATGATTTAGTGAAAGGTCGATGGGGCACTTACGTTCTTGCTGTGCGATCTCCATTTCGGGTTCGACAGGACCAACAACAGTAGGAGTAAAGTAATATCCATTCTCCAAGTAATGATGCTTATATACTCCTCCGCCTTCAATATTAGCACCAGCTTCTTCCGCATCTTTGATAAGCTTCTCAAGCGATTCGAATCTGTCACCATTTATCATGGAACCGCATTCAACGGTCGCGACGTAACCCTCAGGAGACTGAGCAAGAACGGAGCCAGGGCGCATTTTCTTGACGCGTTCTTTTAATAGACTGTGAAGCTCGTCGTAGAGGGCGGTGTGCACTATGAGACGTTCAATACCGATACAATTCTGACCCATATTTTGACTGAATAATAGTCAATGCTATGTAACCCCAATAAAATAGTAACCCACAAGACACCACGCATCCACACGCCAATCCATTTGTTAACGTCGGTCCCGGGAAGAATAATTGCGGGGTCTTTACCACCGAGTTCAAGTGTAACTGGTGTCAGATTTTCTACTGCCTGCGCCGCAATCTATGACGACGGACGGTCAGGCAAGGGATTATGATTAAAAATGATCCATACAATTTTGCCCACATGCTCAGAACCAATGAAGGTGATATGTTTAATAGTGCGAGACTTTATTAAGGCTTGCGCTTGGTCAGGGAAACAGCAGACGACTTGAACCAGTTCTGGATCGTGCCCACAGGCTTTGAGACATTCCTTGATTGCGTCAACGAACCATGTGGTTGACCAAATAACATGTTCCGAGCACTTGAGAACGACACCATTTCCGGAAAATATCGCGGCGAGAATAGGTGACCAAGCATTGTGTAAGGCTGTGGAAAGCAGGATTAAATACGTGATAGAATGAAGTGTAACGATGCTCACGGTAGTTCCATGATACAATTGCCGCCACAACACCCAAAGGTTCAAAATGCACTTGACATTTTTTGTATGATAGCATGAGGGGATTGGATCTGGTTTCAGGCCTGAGCGCCTGCTCTCCATGGTTGATCAACCATTCCATTTTAGAGCAAGTCGTTAAAATTTCCCCCAGGGAAGCGTCGATGACTGTCTGACAGTGAAAAACATACTGAAAAATAGATACAATGAAGACACACGTGTTTTTCCGGTATCTCTGCAAGCAACTCGCGCACAGACCTCCTGGTTGTCGACAAGCCATTTCAGCAAGCTCCTGACAACACGCCTACGCTGGGTAAAGGTAGCCTCCTTCCATGTCTTTTGTGCTTGCTCAGCTCTGCGTATCTTGCCCTGAATCTCCCTTTCGTCGTCCGCAAGGTATGTTCCGATATGCAGGGATGTTGCTGGATCAAAACAAGTGATGTAGCGTCTCCCATCTACAAAGGGAGGTCTAATTTCCTCGACATGTAGATGTGCTTCCAAGTTAGCATTTTCGAGAGGTACAGATTCATAGTCAGGATCGGCAGCCTAAGAAAAGGTGAGATAAATTAAGAAAGGACGAGATATGCGCTTGCCCCGGGTACAGGGAGTTCAAAAGGCACGGGACTGTTGCGCATCCTGTGATAACGCTGGTAGACGAGCCACATGCCCGAGGCGCAAAAGAGAGTGAGAAGAAAAGCGGCATCGAGGCCAGTGCTGTTGTGGCCATCGGCGACGGAGAGAGGGACGATTGGGCGGAGGAGTATGCGGAGGAGAGAAGGCATGGCGAGCAAGACGCGCAAAACGCTAACAGGGTAAACAGTCCATCACGTGCTCGTGATATGGGTATAAACATTATGCTGTCTACAGTCCCTCGTCCGCCGCAGGTTCTCTTTGAGCCGACTCCACCCCTGCATTATCACTGTACACTCCGTCCATCTCCTGTCGTTGCCCCAGCTCCAGGTCCTCCATGTCTAACGGCGGAGGTGACGGTGTCGGTAAGATGTCGTGTGGCGTTGGGAGGTCCACAGGCATCGGTGCTGGTAATTTGGAGATGGACTCTCGCGCAGATTTTCTCCGCTTGATATTGGTAACGTTCCCAAGTGGTGGGGGACTGACGGGAGGCGGGATGGGCTCGTCAACGTCAGCCAAAACAGGGATTGGAACTTGTACACCAGAGTCTTGATCCACAACACCTAGTCCTACTGTATCCCTTTCCTGTAAACGAGTCAACCAGATTCAGCGATCAGACACATTACTGACCTTTCCTTTCTTCTCCAACGACGGTCTTGAAATAATGCCCGCTTCACGCCATTTCCGCATACTTCGATCCACCCATGCATCCATAACATTCCAACCTTTATACTCTCCCGCCAGTCTCAAACTCCCTCCAGAGCCATTGTCTCCACCACCATCACCCTGACCACGACCGCTACCATCATAGAAATAGCTTTCATAGCCCAGGTCATCTTCGCTATCGTCACCGTTCTCTGCTCGACCCAGCTCATAACCCTCGCCACTCTCCAACGTGTCCACGAAACTGGCTAACCACTTTGCCCAGCCTGCTGGACCATCACCCGGGTACAAGACCACCTTTGTGTCGAAGTCTCGACCAAAGACAATAACTTGACCAACAGAACCGTCCTGATCAGGATTCAGATCGACGCCAGCATAGTTGCCGACTTTGTCCGTTATAAGGGGAATCCAACCTCTCTGTGAATACTCGCGACAGATCCAGCCTGGAGGAACAGAATGCATGAGCTCTTTGAGTTTTTGATTGGCGCCGGTCTGTGGGTCTTCATCAACTTCTCGCCAAAAACGCCATTCCTCAAGTACGTCTTCCAGTGGCAAAAGAGTCAGGCCGAAAAACAAACCCTCAGAGCAGCCAGCGGCAGACTCGGCCTCCTGGCCATCGACGCAAAAGTACGAGTCGCGTACAGCAGGTGGAAGTGGACAGCCAAGCTGGAGTTCGATCTGGGCGAGGTCTTCCGGAAGAATGCCATAGTTAAGGGTATCACCAAGTTCAGGATATTCACGGTCTAGCCAGGCGCGGAGTCTGTCCCATGTGGACTGAAGGGAGGGATAGGCTGGCGAGTGGAGGTGGTCAAGGTGGGTGGGGAGGGCAGCGGGGGGATAGGTGTAGGAAGGTGGGGCTGGAAAGCTCGCTGGAAGCTCGAAGGCGTCGTGGGTGGCCGAAAGTGCGCGGCGGCGCTGGCGATGCGTGCTGAACAAAGACGAGAACCACCCCATGCAGTCGCCCCGCCTCTCCCCGCCCTTACCTCCGGCTGACTAAGCCTTACTCTGTTACCCCATCTTAACCAAAGATGCTATTGTCAGGCACTTATCCTGAGAGCATCCCAATTCCTCCCTAGTACTGTACAATGCACTTATATTCACATATTCCAACCTAAAATGTATCCAGGCACTCTTTGACCTTGAAATCACACCCTGTCTTTGCCTTGACCTCATCTACAGAGACACCTTCCGCAAGATCGGTCAGCACGAGCTCACCAACTGCCCTGTCAACATTGAACACGGCAAGCTCCGTCACAATCGAGCTCACTGCGCGAGCTCCTGTCAAGGGTAATGAACATTCTTTGAGTATCTTCGGCGTTCCATTCTTCGCGCAATGTTCCATCATGACAATGACTTTGGTTTTATCGGGATTGGAAACAAGATCCATTGCACCGCCAATGCCTAACGAGGATGAAGAATTAACTGATAATCAATAGGAAATGAGTTCACCTTTCAACATCTTGCCCGGAATCATGAAGTTTGCAATATCTCCGGCTTGGGAAACTTCCATGGCCTTTCATGCTTCGTTAGTAAAACCCTAGTAGAGCTATAGAGATAACATACGCCAAGGATGGCGACATCAACATGACCGCCACGAATCATGCTAAACGATTCACTGGAATCTGCCTCATGGTGTCAGTTAGTGTGACATTGCGATAGGCAACTCACCAAATACAGAGGCACCAGGAACAAGCGTTATCGTCTCTTTACCGGCATTGATCAAATCACTGTTGTTTGCTCAAAGATAGAAATTGAACGAAAAGGTGGAGATCGCACGCGTCAAGCTGTTCTTTCGTCGGGTAAGGTCCCATCCCGAGCACACCATTTTCGCTTTGCAACCAAACGCGTACACCTTTCTCCAAATATTCTGGAACCAATGTCGGCATGCCAATGCCCAGATTGACGTAGTAACCATCTTTAAGTTCCTTTGCAGCTCTTCTGGCAATGCGATGGCGTAGTACGTCTTTTTCAGAGTCTGTCTTGCCTGAAGAAGCAAGAGTAACGTATTCAATTTTCTTTTCGCTGGTGGTGGAAACAATGCGGTCGACGTAAATGCCGGGTACGTGTATAGCATTTGGGGATATCTCGCCAACGGGAACTATGTTTTCCGCCTAGCAGACGTTAGAACTGAAGATCACAGATACAACATTTAAACCTTACCTCAACAACGGTGACTTTCGCGTTCTTCGCCATTACGGTGCTAAAGTTCTGCGACGCATATCTACAAATATCAGTCGTGCCCGAGAACGTAAATAAATGCGAGACCTGAAAACACAGTTTCCCGCTTCGTCGACTTTCCATGCCCTAATAAATGCGAAATCTCCGGCTATGGCCGGCTCAAGAACATAACGCTTGCCGTTGAACTCTCGTGTTTCCTTCTTTATACCAGGTATGGCGATGCCCGCGGAATGGCCGCCTTCATTATAACGTTGAGGTACCATGCCTATTTCAACCGCAGTATTCGCGCCGGTAGGTGTGAAAAAGGCAGGTATACCGGCAGCATGTGCTCGAATGCGTTCGGCTAGAGTCCCTTGGGGGACGAGTTCAAGCGAAATTCGCCCGTTCAAGTACAAGCTTTCAAACATCTTGTTTCTGTCCGTAGATTAGCCAGATAGCTAATAAACTAGATTGATGTTCCCGTACCCGCCTGGGTATGATGCGATGATCTTGCTTATTTGTTCAGTATTCAATACCAAACCTTTCGACAAATATTTCGCAAATGCTCTCTCAGCAAAAAACCTAACGTACCAAGACCAGAATCCGGTGTGCCTGCATTATTGGAAACAGCAGTCAAGTTCCTGACGTCCTTTCGTTTGGCTAGTGCTTGCAGCAAGGTGTCTACATACACGCGATCAATCTAAGGGCCGGGACCCAAAACAGATATAAGACACGAACCCGGCACGCCGGCCAAACCGAAGCCTAAAAGCATTGATTAATAAATCACAAAAACATATCAGGGCTCGCATGAACCTCCACAAAGCAGGATGTCGCCGGATTTGACGTCCTGCACGGCAGCATCAGGCGAGTCCCAGACCTTGGAACTGGAGGTGTATTTCCTAAGGGCACAGAGGGAGCGAAGGGGGGTCAGCCTCGTTTTGACGAGGAACATGGGGGAAGAGTGTCAAGAGAGGATGCATGGGGGAGATCCGACTGGACAGGAATCCTGATCCGCTGACGTCGACACGCGACGCCAAATAACGCGCCAACAGCGCCCAAGATGACCGACTGGACCGCCGACGCAAACGACGCCCTCCACCTTTCCCTGGGTACGCCGCCCTTTGCCCCCTCTACTTGTTCTGACATCTTGCAGTGACCGCACCATTAGGCGACGACGCCATTGCCACTTTCCATCCAAACTTCACATATCCAGTTCGTATCATCACTTCGTGACTAGAGCCACCTGAGTGATCTTCTTGGCAGATATACGGAGAAGACGAAAAGATATACGGCTACCAAGATCTCGCCATTGATGTGCGTCCTTTCCCTAGCTTTACTTTTGCGCCCTTACTCTCTTCAAGTTGAGGTTTGCATCTGGATCCTTGGTCCAGTATCTCAATATCAGTTACTCCAAGAAACTCACATCCTCAACCGTCGATGACGTAGAAGGCATCCTTACTCAATTTATACCACCAGGCAAGTTTGTGATATGGAGAACATGGTAGTCCGATAAACATAGTCCCCAAAGGCTATTACAAAGATGAAGCTGCATTTCTTCAACAAGCCGAAGACGATGCTCAGAATTTCCGGCCGTACGGAGACCTGATTTATTCATATACCCGACCCATTCCCCATGCATCCAACAACAGTAAAGGGAAGGCCATAAATATGGGACAGATGGAGCAAGGGGTAGAGAATGCCGTTGAGTTCGAGGTCTATCACGTACGTTCATCTGACCCATTCTTCAGCGCCCAAGCCCGACTGACTGTCACAGTCTACGTGGAATACGCCTGGTTTTAGAGAGTATCATAGACGATTTCAGCTCTTTGTTTTGTTATACATCGAGGGTGGCTCTTATATCAATGAAGAGGAAGACCCCTGGGAATTCATGGTACTGTGAGTAACCTTCAATATCACAAGTTTCATTCTCATTTCCTGCGATGCAAGCTACGAAAAGAGAAGGCGGAAAGGGTCGCCAACGATGACATATCATTTCGTCGGATATTCATCTCTTTACAATTTCTACCACTTTCCCGAGAAAGTCCGAATGAGATTGAGGTGCGTATTGTAATGACAACCTCTCGGGAATATACTTATCCGGAGCCAGCCAGTTCATAATTCTGCCTCCATATCAGCGACAGAACCATGGTTGTACGTCTTAACGCCGTTACATTGGCTTCGCACGACCTAATTCGAACAGCTGAACTTTACAAAGCAATCTACCAATATGTCTGTTGTCAACCTCACATTGTTGAATTGACGGTTGAAGACCCCGCCGAAGCATTCGAGGATCTACGGGATAAGAATGATCTCAACATGTTGTCGTCGCATCAGCAGTTTATGCAGGAAGGTTTTGGCAAGCAAGCTGTTTCACATGGTGGTGGACGCGTAGGAGGCGTAGGAAGAGCAAGGAGAACTGGCAAAGGTAATAGTGGGCCCGGAATCGCTGGTAAATTAGGGCCACCCGTAGATAGAGTTTGGGTAGAAAAGTGGAGACAAGAGTTGAAGATTGCTGGGGTTTGCATCATCGTTTTTATTTTCAAAACTCCACTGACTTTACTCCAGAGACAATTTCAACGGCTAGTTGAGATGCTCATACTCTCCCATCTTGACTCTTTGGATATCCGCGCCCTCAAAGCTTATCGGTTGCAAGTCAAGGAACGTCTTTATCGGTTTAACTACGTAGGTATTATGCATTGCGCCGTTTTTAGCGTTATTGATGTCCCCCCAAGGAAATTCTTGCCCAACTTGACAAGCAAGAAAGACTCGACAAACTCGAAGAAACGTTCCAGAATGTCAAGGAGGATTACCAGCGAATATTGAAGATGGCAGGTTACTCTTAAATTATCTGTGTTTGAGGGCTAGTGTGATGTTACGGTATATATATGTTATACATGCGTGTCGCTAATTATGCATCACCAACCTCAGCGCCAGAGAAACCTCCGTCTCCTTGAGGATCCTCATCGTGAGCCGTTAATTTGGTTCCATCTCCTCCGCGATCCCGGCGCTTTTTCGCGAAAATCAAAAACGACAAAATTATGAGGTCGATGTCGAGAGAACATGGGTGGATTCGAAGAACAGCCCTTTTCTCCTTGGCGAAAAGACCCTCTTCGATTAATCCTCTCGAATACTGGGCAACCTCCTCATTTGTGCTAACCTGAGTAAGCTTTATACAGTCACAGCCTAACAAGCAATAGGTGGAAAGACGCAAACATACCAGAAATCCCACACCTTTTACTAACTTCCATTTATATTCTTGATCATCGTTGCCTATAAAATAACGAGAGCTAGGCAAACGTCATTCGTATTCCAAATTCTGCGGAGGCTGACATACTGCCCAAACCGGCCCTTTCTGAACAGAAAGCTGTTGAGAACTACGCCGATGCCACTCCTTCCGAGGAAGCTCCCCGGCATGCCGAAAAGTGGGCTTCTAATCATGGATGGAGAATCCCAACTTCGCCATTCTATTTCAGCCACAATGCTTTCCTCTTCGCAATCTGCAGGTCGCTGGAGTATTGAGATTTTTGGCCGACCAATCGTACGGACTTTGTAGTGGGCAACACCATTGGATGATACAAGGATAGTATGCTCGGGATTGTCGGGAACGAGGTATAAATCCATCGGTTGGTTCTCAGGTTGAGGTTAAGATGTGAAGTCAATAGTTGCAAGCCAGCAGACCGTATCGAAATTAGTCTTTGTTGAAATATAGCTAAGATACACTACACTACAAAAACATTGCATTAAAGCCGCCAATGAATCTATCCATCTGATATAAGTATACAATGAGATGCATGCTAAAAGCAGCATACACAGCAACATCAGGTGCTGGAGAACGTGAAAAATCCAATGGTATTTCCGAAGCCAGCTAGGGCATAAGAAGATGATGCGACAACTAATGGCGAAACACGGGTAAAGGGCATCCGAGGTATGCGCGATGACAGTGATGGTGAATTAGAGTCGATCGTTTCCTGAGAAACAATTGCCGATACGAGGGACGTTTGCAGACGTAGTTTAGCAGGATCAAAGATCCACATTTCCCAGCGTTCCAATGTGGACAGAGCTAGACCCTTGGACGAAGTTTGTTGAGCGACTTTGGTGTTCTGCTGCTTCAGTCGTTCTTTACGACGTACGCCAAATACCTTCTGGCCAACCAAATCCCAATCCCCTTTCCCACATGAAATATCTAACAGATGCACTATCGAGTGATTGCGCCAAATGGAGTTCGCAGCCCACTGCGCTTGCGGCTTCAGAACGTTAGTTCCCAAGATATGAATAGATTCGTAATCTTCTCCAGGGAATGGTACCATCAATATTTCGGACGAACGGCGAGTGGTTTCGGATGCTCGTCGAGGATATACGCCGTGCCCAGAAATGGGAAATAAGCTAGCCTCATTTGCGGGGTGCAGGGCTATGGCATCACCGCGTGATGAATGGTTGAGGTTCTCAAAGGAGGATCGTTGGCGCATATTAGGCAAGCAGGAACAGTATCTGGCCTGATCGTGTAGCACCAATTGATAGAATCTGATGCTCTGTTCGGCTACAAATGCAAGGAAAAAGTTTTCCAGGGGAAGATTGCCACAAGAACGACAAGCCTCGCGGAAACCTTGTATAATTCTTAGTCGTCTAGCTTTATCGGTGCACTCGACATCGCATATTAGTCCTTTGGAGTTTAAATCCCACAGTGAGACCTTCCCAGATTCGGTTGCCAGAGCCATCACAGTTCTTGTATTGCCCCTCAGCTTTAGGCGACAGACATGGATTTCAGCGATCTGGTCGTTCGCTTCGCCTACTTGTAAACAACAATCAGATCCAATAAGCGGTTCATTTTTCTGTGCGTCTAGCAGCTCTATGTATCCATCGTTAAAAATGAAGGCTGCATATAAAGCGCTGTCTGGAGCCGTTGTGGATAGCAATACCCTCGAAACCGGCGCTTTATGATTAGATATGAGATCGGAACGAATAGGTCTGTCTTCCATGGCCCACTTGACTACTGAGCCTTTTTCGAAAGAAGCTACGACAATAAGATTATTTTGTGCAGGCAGGCTCACTTCGGACATTGGTGGTTTCTCCAAAGCAACCTGTGAAGAACGCAAGAATCGTAAACTCACGACTCCTGCCGAAGCCTGATCTGAATGAAGTGTATAGAGGCGATGTGCAGCGTGCCCATCGAAAACCCAGATAATTATAGCTCCTGCGCTCGTTCCGACAGCAAAATATTCTCCGCTCTCCTCAACTGCAACGGCCGTTATAATGGTTCTGAAAGAAGGCGGACTAAACGTGGAAAGTCCTTCTTCGACGTCAACTGTAACGATTAAGGAGTGACTTGCGCGCCAAATCATGAGTTCGTTGTTGAAGCCGACAGAAATAACAGTCTCTCCATCTTTGCTGGACGAAATAAATTCTACGTCGCTGGTAAAAGCACGAGGAAGAGTCGAAAAAGATACCCGTCCCTCGAATGTGTCTAAATCTGCGTTAAAACCAACAGAATCTGGGCCCTCGCGGTTTCGTTGTGCCTCAAGAAGCTCAGCGTCCTTGAGGAGATAGAGTAGCAAGAAGTATAGCATACTTGTTGTACCGGCAATTGGGAGCACCATGATTTTAAGTAACCACAAGAAAAGGTGGAACGTGTGCTGGGATTCGTTATCTTGGTACCGCTGAGCAAGATCGGAATCTGGTAGGGGTGTGATTAAAATTGGCTCTTCTATCCGAAGATGAAGTAGGCGTTGTTGACTGGGATTCATCCTCCTCCAAACATATTCAGCTGTAGAATAATGTATTGGATCCACGGGTATTGATGTCTTCTCTCGCAGGATAGCAACCGTCGCTACAGGTAGTCGCGGATCTTGAGCTGTTAGAGACGAGAAGTAGGTCATGTAATAAAGCGCTGCAGTTATAGTCAAAAGCTATAGAAGCGTCAGAAAGCGAAATTTCCCAAATAGATAAGCCCACCATCAGCAAACTTATATTGGTGGTTGCCCGCCCTTTCAAAAGGCTTTGAGTAGATCTAATAAGCCGGCCCCATCGCGATTTTGGCAAACTTTCAGCCGCATCTAGTTTTCGAGAGGTGTTATATACCACAGCTGGATCAAGGCGGAGAAGTTCTTCTAGCTAAAGGGCGATAGAGCAACCGACAGCTATTTAAAGTTAATTGAACTCACCTCCAGTCGCTGGATATCTATGGACAGCACAGCCATAAAAAATGTGTGCGCAAGGAACCAGTGCGCGATTAACACGACGATGGCGAATATGCAGAATTGGCGGACAGCACCAAGAGAAAAGGCAGCAATAAGCCCAAGGATCATGATATACGAGAGCACCTTCAGCGTATTAGAGGTTCCTGCACGGCCCAAGCCTTCCGCGATGCGTTGTTTAACGGAAAGAGTTACAGAGGTTTTGCCTACGGCATCGACCTGTCCCAATGGCCCTGAATGGCATTGGCATTGAGCTTAGAACGAGCAGACGTACCAAGTTAAACATGTTCTCCGCACCCACGAAAACGATAACGATTGGCAATAGTTCCCTATTTCAAGCCTTTCAGCCATCAATTAACAGCTTAATAAAGGTAGGAAGGAAATACCAAGGGACCATCGTGATCTTGAAGCCGACCAAGGCACATACACTCAAACTAGTGATGGTACTGACAGCTATCTCAACGAGCGCTGTAAAAGTCACACCCAAACGGGAGTGAACAGCGTCCATACGGCGGACCGACCACATAACATAGACGAAAAAACAAAGGTAGGCCATATTGACAAACGTGGCGAGACCAGAGCCGGACTTTCTTTGCGAATGACCGGGTTCGTACTGTGTACATGATAAGAATTGAAAAAGGCAAGGTTGAACGAACATACCTCAAGAGCAATTAAGGTTGGTCCTTGCGGCTGAAAAACTATGTCTGCATCATGGGAAACAGCACTGTGTACGACCTGTTTCCAAGCTGCATGTTCAGACATACTTAGACAATCCGATTCAGGGAAGAAATACGTTAAAACCAAGAACGCAGCAAAGTCGAAGGTAGAGCGGTGCTCGCGCGATGTTCGCCCAGCCAGAACCATCTGGGGCGTTATTATGACCCCGTCTACTGTAACGTTTTTGGAGCTGCTTAACGTGTTGAAAATGTTGACATCAGCAAGTAAAGCCTCTTTATCATGATCCCAAAATAATAAAGGCGAAATGACAAAACATTGACCATCCGCCCGTCTTAAACAGGAATAATCTCCGGTAGACAAACTGCTGCTCAGCCGTTCTTCCAGAGACAGTACGAATAATAGAAGACGGTGATTCACAGCACCAGTGTCGTCCATGATTGGGTTTCGTACAAGGAGCTGTTCTACACGCAGCGCTCGACCAGCACCGCATTTGACTCTGGACACGGCATCTTCGTGCAGTTTGATATTGTCATGACCAGACCATAGGTTCTCCACGTCATCGTAGGCATGAAAATTAGAAGCGACATTTCTTGCGGCAAAAGCATCAGATAGAGAGAGCGAGAGAGGCTGAGACGAATAGATAGCAAGCGCGGGATAAAATAGGGAAGTTATGACGACGCAAGAAATAAGTATGACGCGAATCTGATGCGTAGCGCAGTGCCTGGACAGAAGAGTAATTACGAAAGCAAGGCAGAAAGGAAAAGAAAGACGTACAAGCCAAAACGGAGAAAGCATCTACGGCCAAAGGTGCGTAACCAGTGTAGAACGTGAAGCATTGCTGGGGGACGAGGGGGGGCGTCTGGAGGGGCAATAAATAGGAAAAGAGCGACGAGCAGGTCTTCTTTGCGTTTACCTTCATTACGTCGTGCCTCACTTGCTGGTCCTCGTCACTCCTCACGGTCACGTGTCTTGTCCAATCCTCCAGCGCTTCCACCTGTCCTCTCAATGGTCCTCCCAAGACCGCTGCCAACACCCAGATGTATTATTGCCCCCTTCTCTGCCTGCACGTGCTCACAGTGACAATTTAGGGCTGCATTCGTCAAGTTTGAGGCAGGCCATCACGCCTTTCCGCATGCCTGCCATGTCGCCTACCATGTCCGAGGGTGGGATCGCCTCATGGAAGGTGAAGGAGGGAGGCACC
>QFEO01000746.1:0-13962 GCA_003316615.1 Amanita pseudoporphyria
CTTCTTGCCTTCGAAAAGTGGGAATAGTATCGCCATTTGGAGGCGCAAGATCACTGTACCAAACAATGCCCGGCTGAGATTCCAAAATGAACTTGACATTGCCCTGGGAGGGCTTAAGGAGCCGAAGGAGTACGTTGTCTATGTCGATGAGTAAGGTGATTTTTCGGTCTTAGGAGCTACGGCTGACCTACCTTGACGCCAGGTCCCCCAGGGAGAAGAAGGCTTTGCCTGATGCGCCGAAAGAAGGGGAACAGCCAAAGAAGAAACGCAAGTGGTGGCAATTTTACAAATCCAAGCCTTGATTTTTATTAGCTATCTTATGGAGGTAATCTGACTAGTTTATTGCTTTCGTTGTCTCGCTTTTGCTTATTGGGTATTTATTATTTGTAATCTATAAATATGCTACCTTTACTTTACGACTTACAATTTCGTAGCTTTCGCCATAACGCCATTTGGATACTCATACTGCCTCTATGGATAACTCTGATGACCAAGGTGCTCGCGCAGCTCCCCTGATTCCTGAGAGTAGGACGATGGTCAATGATTCTGAAAACAATCGTTATCGGCATGCCCCTGTGCGCGTCGCCATATTCTCGGCGGTTCTGCTCCCCATGGTACTCGTGCCCTATCTGCTGACAGTACGACGCACCCGGATACTGAGACATAAAATCGGCGAGCTTCAGAATGCTACTCATGCGTTACGCCGAGAGCTGGATGCTACACTTGCCAAGCTCTCGGCCAGGAAAGACGAAAATCGAGGCATACAAGCCGCTCTGCATGACGTGATGGAGGGCGCAGATGCCATAAGGCATCGAGTGGCGGGACTGGCGGCAGAAAATGGCGCCAGTCGAAAGGATCTGGACAAACTACTCGTTGAAGCTCAACATTCGCGGTAGCTTCTAGCATCATTGCTTATTCTTTTACTGAGACATCGCCGTGACAGTACACAGACAGCGGCGTTGAAGGCGCTCGGGTCATCATTAGCAGACATTGCTGCCTTTATGCATGAGACGGAGTTGCAGATGGGCTTGCAGCCTCTGGACAGAGGTGCGCGGAGGCGCGTGGACCGATTGCGTATGACTGCTCTAAGGCTGCAGAACCTGTCAGTATCTCAGCAACCTGCTGCTTCGCAGGTGAGTCTTTCCGGTTCTTAGAAGCACTGTATTGAAGAGAAGCGCCAGGGTGATGAAACGTCTGGTTCGACAGAGAAGTCCGCGGGTGAAGCGCTGTAGCTTTTGTTAGTTGTATTGTAGGCTGTCTGAACAACACCAGTGCGCGTATGTTAAGACCCTGACCTCGGGCGGGAAACATTCTCACACGTTTAACCTCACTTTTGCCTCGCGTCCTGCGCTCCCACATGCTCATCCGCCATTGCCAATATTGAATGGAGTTGGCCGAGTGCATGATTAACATCTCATAATACAAATACCCAGATCCCTTTGTCCCTCGTTCAACCTACCGTATCAAAATGTCAACAGACCAGGTTATTTCACCTGGGGACGGTGGCGGAGCGTCTGGCACGGCCGTTGCCCATCCTGACCAGCCACCTATGAAGACGGATAACGTCACTGCCAAATTAGACGATGGGAAGATAGCCGCGGAAGGAGAGGAACAGGCGCTAGAATCGCATGAGGTTATTGAGCTGCAAACTTTTAGTGAGAGGAAGGCATGGATCGAAGAGAAAATCAAGGTCAATCAATGTTCCAAGTGTTCACCATTGGGCGCTCATGTCTGTCTAGTTCCTCGAGCGCATGCCGCCTATAGAAGTTTTTGTTGGGCTGGATGCGATCCGTGCTTCTGCCGAACGGGTACCTGGACTACCTACGCGCGAGGAACTTCAACAGTGGATTGCCGAACATGATTCTATCGAGAAAGAGACAGAGATTTTTGATAAGGGTGAATTAAAGAAATTAAGGCAACTAACTAAAGGTCCGTCTTCACTCACTGACGAATGTTACTGTATACTTACATATCTTGCTCTTCAGCCGCAACTCAGCGAAATTTATCCCCGGAGGACACCGACCTCATTGAATTAACGCTAACGACCATTTATGAACTGGAAAGGCTGCTGCACCTCCTCCGTGGCCGTACGGAGAATTTGGAGTTGTTGGGTGTGAGGTTGACTTGGGAAGAACACAGAATTTCGGCATGGGCCGACCTCCGCATGTTGGTTGACGATCTCAGGACGTTTGTAACTACCCGAGCACGATGGACGCCTTCTGTGTACGACGTGATGACCAAGGAAGATTCTAACGAGATCAAACGGCGCGGCTCTGTAGCTTCATTCGCATCTGCAATGTCTGATTCCTCCAACGCTACAACAGCTTTCTCTCGTGGTGCTAGATTCAAACTTGCCGAGTTACTATCTCGAGACGCCGCTCAGTTTGCAAGTCGTATCAGTAATCTACGGCATGGAAAAATCACCCCTTCTGGCAAAGCTTTAGACAAACTCATTGATATGAGTCGCAAGCCCGTCCCCGATGTCCTGCTAGATGAGCAAGAAAAGCTGGAGGACAAGGGTATAAATGAGATGGAGCATGTTGGTAAATTCGTGATGAGTCTAGTCATGCAATGGAGGAAGTAAGTGAGTGTATCCTATGATGGAACTTGTCCTTATATGCAACAGAGCCGACGAGATATACGTTGAGACGAAGAAGGATCAGGCCATGGCACAAAATCTCCTAGAAGAAATTGAAACGGCCAAACTTCACCATCCAGTTGCACGTCATTGCACATCATTTGTTTCTCGTGCAGAATCCCTTCTCAAGCGACTTTCTGTCAGGGGTAACCCTGCCTCACCCACTAGCTCATTTCCTCGTCCAGAGCATTTCCTTTTCCTCGATCAGTATAACGTCAACTTGACCCTGGCGGCGCAGCTCGCAGCAGAAATCGCCCATGCAACTACTCTAGTGCAGAATGCGGATATAGCCGCCAAAGAATACCGGAGGGCATATGAGGCCGTCAAGAGAGTTGAAGCTCTGTCGCAAGAAATGAGCAATTTGGCAGCCCAGTTCATCATCGCCATCGAAAGATTGTTATCTGGCGTTTCTAATAATGAGGGGGACGGTTCTCCTCCTGATCTGGATTCGGAGGGTTGCTTAGAACCGACCGCTCACTCTGTCTACCTGGCACTGCTACCTGATGTACTAGAACAGGCGACGAAAACTGACGGTGCGGCAGGTGGCCTTATACAACAGTTTCGATCAGCCCTTCTGGCGTTAGAAATTCCTGGCATTGATCCTTCATTCAAAGCGAATGCGAAGGCGGATATGGAAAAGCTCATCTCTCAGCGTAGCCGGGCACAAGCTATTCGCGAGGACATCGTTGGCCGTGTTTACAGGCTGAAGGAGGCAAGGAAGATTTGGACTTCCATGGGCGCACTCCTGGCGCAACTCGAAAAAGTTCGTGGTTTCGTCGAGGAGGCGATGGAAAAGTATAAGTGGCGTCAGCAAACTACGCCTGGCGGTCCCCTCACTCCTGATAGCCCACCCTCAAGCCCCGTGACTGCGACTCCGACGCACCCAGAACTTCTGACGCAGCTTGGACTGTTGGTACCTAAATTCTCTCAAGATGTTGAAACACCCTTCATTGTTCTATCGTACACCCTGGAAGCTCCTTTGAAGGAGTGGTTATCGAAGAGTATTCTCGGCCTGAAGAATACTTTTGATGCTGTCAAACAGTTGATCGAGGTACTGGAAGTGATTCAAGGACAAGCAACCGCAATGGGCACCATTCGCGATGAGTGTAATGGCCTTCAGGTCTCCATCGAGGACCTCAAGTTCCGCCTCAAGGGCACCATTGATGACGTTCTTGCCTGCCGCATGTCCAACGATGGCATCGCTCACAGCGAGGAGTCATTCCAGACAGAGACTAATGCGCTCGAAAGCAAGGTCCAAGCATTTGCACAAGGCCTCCTACAACGGGTACCATTCGTTGATCGCAGACCTGTCAGCACTAACGCTAGCTCCACCTTTGTGAAACGGCGCTTTTCATCGCTAGATCCTAAGATGGGGCTATCACAGCAGCGAAAGGAAGTTGAACTGCCATTCGAACTGAGTTTACTGGATGATGCCGTTCGGGCAGACTGTAACACTTACACGATTATTCTCAATGGCAAAATCGAGAGTCTGTTCCAGTTGAACGCACATCTCAAACTGGCATGGATGTCCAAAGAAGTCGATAGTGCCTTAAAGCCTCTTGTAGACGATATTAACGGTATCAACGGGTCTTTGAATGAACAGAAGATGCGTTTCGCCAATCTCGGCGAGACAGATAAGTTAGAGCAGCTTAATGCTCTGCTAGAAGATTTGGAGCAGTTGTCCAACATGCATAGGGCACGGATATCTCGATCCCTATCATTTATTCGCGAGACAGTGCGACGTATGCAAGAGTCTCCGGGTGCTCAAGATGCCGCGGTCCATGAATCTCTACTACTATCTCGTGTTCGTGCCGTCGATGACGTCGAGCTTCGGTTGAACAATTGGTTTGATGATCTTAACACGTTCAAAGATCAAGTAGCCATTGCCCATCGTCAAGAGTCTCAACGTCTCGAAGAGATGCGAAGAGCAGAGATGCAGCGAGAGCAGGAGGAGTCCAGACGTCTTGCAGCTGAAGAGGCGGAGAGAGCGAGGTTAGAACAGGAACGCTTGGTGAATGAAAAGCTGAAGAAGCTGGAGGAGGAGAGACTGGCGGAAGAGAAGAGGCAGAGGCTTGACAATGAGAGGCGGGTAGCGGAGGAGGCCGAAAGGCAGATGTTGGAGCGTCAACGCCGTAAAGCAGAAGAGCAGCGACGATTAGAGGAGCAGAGGTTGGCTGAAGAGAAGCGTGCAGAGAAAGACAGGCTGCGGCAGGCTGCTGAAGAAGCTGAAAAGGCACGGCTACAGCGAGAACGAATGGAGGTAGAAATGAGACTGAGACAAGTAGAGGAACAGTTAGCAGAGGAACGTCGCATCGCTGCTGAAAGGGCTGAAAAAGCCGAGAGGGAGCGAGCCGAGGCTGTGGAGAGAGAACGACTTGTCAAGGAAGCTGAAGAGCGTAGACTGCAAGAGGAACGCGAATCCCAAAGACCATTGCAAGCAGACAGCGGACAGACATTTAGCCAGCAAGAGGATGATCTGGAAGATTTCGAACGAGGCATTGATCTTTCTGTTATCGTTGAAGAGCCGAATAGGTCAACTGTTTACGATGAGGACGAAGAAGGTAGGCCATATTTCTCTTCGGTCGGTATAGAACTAATTAGGCTTCCCAGACGTGTTTGGGTTTCGCCTAGCTCCAGATATCCAACAATCTAGGTCCCCGGAGATGATAAAACTCCAGGAGCAGATACTTGTTTTGCGACAGCGATTGCGACAGATCAAAATCAGTGATGTCTTACGAGCATCGACGCCGACGACACCCTTGCCAACGCATGAAAAAGTGACCAAAATAAGCAAGGCCCTGACATCGGTTTCTCGGGATGTGTCTGGCCTACCTTCATCGGTCGCGGATTTCACGGTCGACACAGAACTTCGGTCGCTGAGGACAGAAGTAGAATCCTCATTCGCCCTCCTGAAACGCGCGAAAGACCTTGCAAATCTGTCAAGTGCTATCAGAAACTGCGAAGCAGCGCTAAGCGATCTCCTGGAGCATATCGATAGTTATCCATCGCCTCCTCTTGGTATCCTATCGACCACTTTTCGCCCGTCAACAAGCCTTCCGCCTGAAAGGCAACTAGTTGCTAGGGTTACCTTTATACGGGAAAAAGTCAACGATATGAGTTCTAAATTCGCCTTGGTGAAAGATGATCGAAGAGCCATTGTCGAATGTACCACTGTGCAACAGACGTGGGCAGAATTGGAAGAAATGGCCAACGATCGTTTGAGTGGCAAACGAACGCGACCATCTAGTGTCATCGGCTCAAGGCCGGGAGCGAGCAGGACTAATAGTCCATCTGTCACCAATACACGAGCAAACGTGTCAAAGAGGAACAGCTACTCAAGTCTCTCTGCTTCCACTAGTGGTACCAGCACCCCACGCGGACGTCTTCTTGCTCCTCCGAATACCGGAGCACGCCGTTCTGTTTCCGGAGGTCATGAGTCCACAAAAACTCCCACCTCTCGCCCTCCTAGCCAGCTCTCAACTTCCCGCCCACCGCCTAAAGTTTTCAGCCCCTCCGTATATGGCACCACCTTTGCTTCCCGTCAACGTACCCAGAGCTTGTCAAATTCGGTGTCAACACCTCCGAGCCTTCCTCCAATCCATTCTCGGGCACCTACAAGGCAAGACGTGCGTACTACATCCCCAGCTTTTTCGGAGTCGTCAACGCTGTCTCGCTCCGTCAATGAAACGACGAGAACATCAACAACGTCGGCAGCGCGATCTACATGGTCCCGAGCTCCTAGAAATTCTCTGTCGTCATTCATACCACCTCGGTTAATGAGTCCGCCTAAACCAGTAAAACTGAAGAAACCTACTCCTCCTGCTCCTTCCAATGGCCCAAGAAAGAAGTATATCCCCGATCCCAAGAGCAAACTTGATGTTGCCGTTGGCGATGTCGTCAATAAGCTGCCTGTGGGTATAAACGTCGAGGGAGTCACAGACACTTGGAAGGATAAGAGTGGTAAATATTGGATAGGCAATCAGGATGCGAAGCTGTGTTTCTGCCGCATTCTACGATCCCATACAGTGATGGTTAGAGTTGGTGGTGGCTGGTCAGAATTGTCAACGTATGTCAGGTTTCTTGACCTATATTTTCATGGATCTCTTATCCCACTCTGCAGATTCATCAAAGACCACTTTGCGGAGAGTTTCAGAATTTTCCCTGATTCAGAAGCTCCCCCGAAGAAAGTTGATTCAAAGGAGAAATGGATCAGCTCGGCGACATTGCTAGAGTTGGAAAACAAGGAGAATCGGCCGCAAGGGCTTATGCCACCGAGGCCGCCAAGTACGCCAGAACCTCGTCCAGGGGCCTCTATACCTTCATTCGCCATCACGACACCTACGAGCCGCAGCCCCCAGTCCATGTCATCGTCGTCGAAGAGTGGCTCGCCTCTCACACCCATGCAATTCATTCGACGAGCGGATTGTGACCCGACGACAGGTCGTCCGGTGACACCGTCCAAACCGCCGTCGCGGGCTAGGAATGCGCCACCTACTCCATCTCAGTCATATAATAAGCAGGGCGTGTGGAGGCCATGATGCATGATGGCGAATGTAACATTCATTCTGATGTATATCCTTGGGTTGGTGTTAAGAATCTCTCTCTCTGTTCTTTCGCTCCTTTTGTTATCACATTCTCTTTTGTAGGTTTTACTGATTTTCGTTGCAAACATATTACGACATTATTCTCGGACATCAATAATTTTACAGCCCTGCATATTTACCCATCACCTGATCTCTTTGCTGCATACAGGGGGAATCACTCGTATCTGTGGTCTATTCATTGGACTTTACAATGGCGATCACTATAATATGACTTATGCTATCGACATTGCATTTGTTTTCGAAATTTCCGGTTCCTTTCTTAGTCATTGCATAGATACTTTTCATGTTAGATACACGTGTAAGCATAGGTTCATTTTTATTTTTTTTCCAATAATTATATACCAATTGCCTGACATTGTGTGAATGCCTATCTAACTACTCCCCCTGTCTTAGCCTTTTTACAAGGGCGTTTGGAGGGCTGGACACCGTCTGATTTTCTTTTGCTCGAAGATCCCTCGGTTTGGTGTGTTCTCTTCAAGTGCCTTTTCAGTAAATCTTGACGGACGAAGCCTACTAGACAAAGATAGCAAATGAATGGTCGCTCCCCCGTATGGCTCATCTCATGCCGTTTACATTCATTTTTGCGCAAGAACCTGGCGGGACTGAGCATAAGGCACGTTAGTACTACCCGCCCACGAATGCGAAGACGTTTAAGGCCAGCCCCGTCGGGTACGTACCATTCTGTACACTTGAACGGTCTTTGCCCCAAGTGACCACCGAGGTGAATGAGAATATGGTCCCGTCTCTTGTTTGTTTGTGCGCACCCAGTGACATAGCATCGAAACTCGTGAATCAGTTCTCCTTGCTGGGACAATTTGCCTACAAAGGATAGAAGCCACCGTTTATCATATTCAACCTCAATTTCGCCTGCGTTCGACAGAAGCATGTTGTTTCTCAAGCGGTACCGCTCCGCTTTCTCTTGCAGTTCAGTCAAAGTTATTCCAAAGTGGGCGTTTATGACGGGAGTTCCCAGGTTGATATTGGCATCCGCTTCGACTCTTTTAGGCTGGTCAGGACAAGAACAAGCATCTAGTACTGTCTGACTAAACGAAAAGGCTCCAGGCTGCAAAACGTTCAGTTCATCAGTTGCGACGCTCCGTTTAGCACATTTGCGGGACCTGAGCATTGTAATGGCAGGTGAGTAGTCTTGATCAGGTGGACTTCCGAGGATCGATGGTTCGTATTCACTGGGATCTTTGTCTTCACACGTATCTTGCTCCTTTACCGAATCATCCATAATTTGAGTAAGCGGGGAGCTTTCCAAGCGGTTCGTTCTCGAAGACGATACAAGATTCACCCCTTCAGTGGGGTTCTTCAGAGAGATTTCGCTATGAATGTCACCAATAATTGCCACAGCAGCTTCGTTACCAGATTCAAGATCCAGTGCGTCCTGATCATAGTCATTGTCTTCCACATCCGCAAAAGAACTATCCGGTGACCGAAAAAAATCGGGCAGTGGCAGTACAGGTGATATAGAAGCCAAAGGATAACCAGAAAAGGTGGAAGCTGGGTCAACGCCAATAATAGCCTCCTGATTAGCCGGAAACCATTCACGCATGTTAATATCAGCAATTGGTGGCACCATTTCTGGGGTAGGAAGGAAGGGAGGCGGCCAAGCTCGAGATTCATGCGAGTGCTGGCGCTGATCCGGATTAGTTGCATCAAATTTGCCACCAAAGTATGGAGTATTCGGTAGACTATTAGACAAAAGCTGTAGAGCGATTTCAGCAGAGGCCGAGATATGCGTTGCCAGAACGTCAGGGGATAGGCCAGATGCAGCAGACAGAGCTCGAAAAGACCAGGCCGTGCTGGATTCCGGAGATTCTGTTCCAAGGCCATCTCGTTGATCGGCGTTTGAACCAGGAGAAAGAACTGGGCTATTTATTGAGGAACACCAGTCGAGAGCTAACGCATGCTTGGACTCCACTGGGAACGCGACAGATTGGTAATTTCTTTTTAGCGTAGAATTTATTAGAGGATGAAATAGTCCAGCCGTGGAAAAAGGCGCATAAAGGTTATGTCTAGATCCAATTTCGGGAGCAGTGTTAGTGCTAACCAAGTTCTGGACAGTCGAAAAATCAGGGCATTCAATGCCTAGACCAGTAAGAGTAGGACCGGTCCCAGAGGTACGAAGGGAAGCGAGATTACTCTGAAACTCGCTTGGCAAGAAGTCGAATTGTTCTACAATAGGAATTTCATGTTCATAGAAAGTATAGGCGGGGGAGGCGATAGGCGATAGGCGCGAAATATGAGATGTGTTTGGATGGTTAATAGCGTGGATACTCATAGTGACCTGCACGGGAGATAAAGTAGGAGATAGCGTGTACCTGTTGTGGTGATAGATGCAGGGTCGCACAAGGCGGTGACGCAGTTCTTATACGTTGCGCGTTATTTTCCTGCGCGCTCCGTCCCAAACACGGCCCATGTCCGTATGTCATCCCAGAGCCCTCATATCTCGCCCCCAGCACGTCTTCAGGCGAAGACTAGCTTCACAAGCTAGTCAGCGTCCAAGTGCACGCACATTGCGGTATACGGGCGTTGCTCTCCTAGCAACGTTTGCTTGTGGCGTCTCCGCATACCTATGGGCCGCCCCGACCTCAGCCGCCGAACAGCTTTCAGCTCAGCATTTTACTCCTTCGACTGTTATTGGAAACGAGGATGCGACACCAGACACCAAAATCCTTACCCTGCGAGTGAATCCTGCTCTTGTACCTCCTCATTTTACGCGCCGCTTGACTCCATCTTCCTCCGATGAAGTGGAGAATGCGCGAATGTATAGTGTTTTTGTGAAGGACTCAGACATTCAGGTCGAGCGTCCATATACTCCATTGGAACGTGCCGACGAAGATGGGAAGATGCATTTCTGGGTGAAAAAATATGAGAAGGGTGAGGTGGGCCGTTGGCTTCATGCTAGAAAACCAGGTGATGTGGTAGAGCTACGAGGGCCCGTAGTCACCTGGGACTGGTCATGGCGCACAAGCAAAGAAAGCTGGGACGAAGTTGTAATGGTAAGTAAATCGCCGACTCAGCCGTATGAATGTGTTTTGATTTAGTGAAAGGCTTCTAAACGCTAGATATCGGGAGGCACAGGGATCACGCCCTTTTATCAGTTCTTGCATGCTATGTTTGCTCATCCTTCCAGGCTGGAGGGCGAGCAACAGACGCGGTATATCTTGCTTCACAGTTCTAGAACTCCTGCGGACCTGCCTCCGCCAGGTATACTCAATCCTTTAACGTCCTTTGCTGAGAAGTATCCGGACGTATTTAAAATGCATCTCTTTGTTGATTCTATCCCGGAAGGCCCTTCGGCAGGTTCGCCTTCGCTGCATATCGGCAGAATTGGAAGAACGACGATTGAGCGAAGCTTGGATTTGACCAGGGATGATCGAAATTGGTGGACGGTGTTCTGGAGAAGGAAGGAAGAACCACCACGAAAAAAAATACTCTTTCTTGTGTGTGGACCAGAGCCGTATGTCATTATATCGTTCTTACGGATAACATACGCTGAATTTTGGATAGGATGATCAATGCTATTTCCGGGCGTTACGGCCGTAACTTCTCTCAAGGATCAGTAGGTGGTATTTTGGGTGAAATGGGGTATACATCACGGGAGGTGTGGAAGCTGTGATATTATGCGTACATTTTCTGCAGTAACCTGTCTTATAGACGTCATATGATTCCCTAATATTCCACGATTTCCCATCCTATCGGTTTTCCCGCCCAGAAGGGAATCAGACTTCTGCCATCATCCTCGTATAATTCGTCTATTGCTTTGCCCCCAGGCACCTTTTTCAACCTGACGTACGTCCCATATTTCGCTGGTTTCTGATAGAATATTCTACCGTGCGTGCTCACAAAATCTTGGAGTCTACCCAAAGCCCCAAATGACTCAAGTAAATGCGCAACTAGGGGTAACAAGATCGGCGATGTGTAGACGCCAGCTGCGCATGCTTGTGTTGGCGTCGCTGTGGACTTGTCCTGAGGCGGATGAGGTGCAGAGTCGGAACCTAGGAAAAATCGCGGATGACCTATTGTACACTAGTCAGGGCAGTTTTGCATTTTGACAAGCGTAAAATGGCAAACCATCTCTTATCACTTCCCTCAATGCCTCCCGGTCGTCAGGAAATTTGGCAACAGGCTTGCAGAAGTGGAAAGATTGGCCTGCCCAGTCGTCCACGGTCAATGCCAAATGATGGGCAGTAATTGTGCATGCAACGGTAGGTCCGCATGATTTGACGGTTTCGATAGCTGCCCGAGTTGTAGCATGTTCAAGGACTATCCTCAGTTTAGGAAAAGCTGCATGAATCTTGAGGAGGTGAGGCAGGAAGCGAGCCTCCGCATTAAGGACGCAGGTATTCTAGGTAAAACCGTTGGATTAATTGCAACGTTCAGCTGCAGGACAAATACCGTAGTTGCATCGGAAGGAATTTCTCCGTGCAAATTGAGGACCATATTAACCCCTTGCATCGCCTCGAAGATCGGATAATACGCCTCATATGATTCGATTCCTCCATCGGAGTTGGTTGTTACCCCACGCGGGTATGACTTGACACCTTCACATCGTTAGCATATATATATGCGTGCACGAGGTGCTGTAGTTACTGACCTACTATGCCAGCCGCATGGGCTTTTCTGATTTCTTCTGGAGTAAGCTCTGGCGACAGATACAAAGTCATAAGGTATTCCGTTGACGGATAGATACGCTCAAGCTCTGCCTTATACTTTAGTGCCTGATCTGTAGTGGTAATAGGCGGCTTTAAATTCGGCTGATCATAGCTAAGTCGAGGATATCGGCACGGTTCACTCGAGCACTTGCCATAACATATGCTAAGTGAAACCCCCCTTTCCTGACATGAGGAGCGATAAGTTCTGAAAATGAGCCCTGACGCAGGTGCACATGAAAGTCTGCGGGTGCGTAGATGTCCATGGTTGAGATGCTCTGATGCGAGATAAGATAAGATAACGGACACGATCACGTGACAAGACGCGTGTGGTTCAATTTCATTTCTGGCTGCAACGACCGTCAGCCATCGCGCCGCCTCTCCTTCACAACCATGGTCGCCGCTGGTTCTATCACAGTTGCAGGTGCGCTTTTTGTATTTATCTTTGTTCCCAATGTTTTTTTTATCTTTTATAGTGCGCGTGCGTCCTCCAACTGCCTGGGAAGCAGCTCGTCTCCCCGAAGCTCAGTATGAGAAAACTATACGCGGGGACGGGACTTTCTCTACACCCGCAAAAGTCATCAACACCGCGCCACTCCGTGATATTGTCCAAATTGTAGATGATCGTATTCTGACCTTTGATCCGGACGAGAAGGATCGTGCTCGAGCGTTTATGGAGCGGGGCTTCCTGCCTCCAGGAACGAAAAGATATAAAGACAAGCGCTTCATGTTCGATCGTGTGTTTGGACATGAGACAACCCAACAGGGGGTCTTCGGATCGACTGCTCAGCCATTGTTAAAGGGCGTCTTGGATGGATATAATGCCACAGTCTTTGCCTATGGGGTGCGAGTATTCGACCATCTATTTATGCATCCATTAAGACAGTTTCAGGCAACAGGGTGTGGCAAGACTTTTACTATAAGCGGGACGGAATCTGACCCCGGCATTATATATCTAACCATGGCTGATCTCTTTCAGCGGATTGAAGATCGCAAAGAAGAGTGGGATGTTGAGGTCATGGTTACGTTTCTCGAGATCTACAATGAGGAGATAAGGGATCTCCTGGCAGAACCTGGATCCCCTGCTCCGCGAGGTGGGCTCAGCATACGTGAAGATAAGACCGTTAAGGTTGTCGGGCTCGCCGAACTCAAACCACGCTCTGCCGAGGAGGTGAAAGAAATCGTACTATTGGGAAATACGCGCCGGACGCAAAGTCCCACACACGCCAACGAAACTAGTTCCCGCTCCCATGCCGTCCTGCAAGTTCATGTAACTCAGTCACCGCGCACCGCATCAATATCTGAGCAAATGCTCACGGCAACACTATCAATTATTGATTTGGCAGGCAGCGAGCGTGCTGCCGCTACAACCAACATGGGCCAGCGTATGGTGGAGGGTGCAAACATCAACAAGTCTCTTCTTGCTCTTGGAAATTGTATTAATGCACTTTGCGAGAGTGGTGGAGCTGTACGCCATGTACCCTACAGAAACAGTAAATTGACGCGCCTTCTCAAATTTTCTTTGGGCGGTAACTGCAAGACTGTTATGATCGTTTGTGTTGCACCCACATCCAACCATTTCGACGATACGCATAACACACTTGTCTACGCTGAGAGAGCCACGAGGATTCGAACAAAGGTTATCACGAGAAATGTTGTTAACGTCGATCGGCACGTTGGACAATATGTCGAAGCCATTAACAGGCTCAACTTGGAAGTTGCAGAATTGAAAGAGAAACTGGCTGGGAAGAGGGGTTCAGAAAATGAAATCATCAGGAGGAAGAAGGCAGAAGCAACGGCAGAGGTTGAAAGATCCAAGAATGATATGAAGTCCAGATTTGAGCACACAAAGCCTGCGATCTTGGATGGTGCTATCTGCTCTGCCAAACTCTCAATTGCAAAAACCAAACTTGGCGCTATCCAAGCGAGATTAGAGGAGATATCTTCGTTTCCAACACCACTGTCAGCTGACTTTGAAGCTGAGCGTGCACTATTACTCGCACTTGCTCAACCTGAAGAGCAAGCTGTGCGACCCAACTCCGCCCTCAGCCTTCAGGTT
>QFEO01000754.1:0-13167 GCA_003316615.1 Amanita pseudoporphyria
AAGAGGAAACCCCGGACGTTACAGTTTTTCCCCATGCGGTTTTCATAAATATTATTAGCCTTGATCTACAAGAAAATTTACGAAAGGCAACCCTGGCTGATTCACTATATCTTACTATAATGGATTGCATTGCAAAATCCCAACTGCCACCACTTTGGACTGCACTTTCCAATTGGATAATATGGGATGACCTTTTGTTATACAAAAATAGAATTTTCATACCAGATACCCTGGATCTTCGCCAATCCCTCCTGTCACTCATTCATGACACCCCCGCCACCAGACACCCCGGCTTCTTCAAGACCCTTCATTTACTCAAAGAAGAATACTGGTGGCCTGGCATGTTTACATTCACTAAATCCTTTGTTGAAGGCTGTGCCTTATGTCAACAAATGAAAGCGAACACACATCCTACCGTCACTCCTTTACAACCAAATTTATCAAGCGCTACGCGCCCATTCCAAAATCTTACTATGGATTTCATCACTCATTTACCACCTTCTAACAGTTTCACCTCTATTATGGTCGTGGTCGACCATGGACTTACAAAAGGGGTAGTATTCATACCTTGTACAGAGAACGTTTCAGCACTGGACTGCGCAACTCTTCTTTTAAACAATGTTTTCTCACGATTCGGTCTACCGGACTCCATTATCTCGGATCGTGGACTGCAATTCACAGCAAAACTATTTAAAGAACTAATGAACACGTTGCAAATCAAGCATCACCTTAGCACCGCCTTTCATCCCCAAACAGATGGACAGACGGAACGACTTAACGCCGAGCTCGAAACCTATCTCCGAATGTACTGTACCTATCAACCAAACAGATGGCATCAGTACCTTGCACTAGCAGAATTCGTGCACAACACTAGAATACAAGACACTACCAAACAAAGCCCCTTCTACCTAATGTACGGTACACAGCCAACCTTACTTCCAAAAGCTTTAAATCCAACTTCGGCACCTTCCTTAAACGAACGCTTCAAAGAAATACAAAAAGCACGTGAAGAAGCTTTAGCAGCAATAGGTATTGCCACTCAACGAGTAAAAGAACGCGTCACACGCTTCAGTAAACCCTTCAAGCTAAATCAAAAAGTTTGGCTAGACACAAAGAATCTTAGACTGCCCTACGAGTCAAAGAAACTCATGCCAAAATGAGAAGGACCATTCCCCATTAGCAAAGTCGTGAATGCCGTAACCTATCGATTAAGGTTACCAGCACAATGGAAGATTCACCCCATGTTTCATGCATTGCTCCTTTCCCCATATAGAGAAACGGTCACACACGGACCTAATGACACAACGCCACCTCCTGACTTGATTGATGGAGAAGAAGAATTTGAAATTGAAGCAATAATCGCGCATCGCCGCGCAGGACGCCACAATCAATACCTCATCAAGTGGCGCAGATATGACAGTTCTAATAATACTTGGGAACCAGAGGACAATCTTACAAATGCGGAAGACCTCCTTCACGAATATAAAAGAAGAAAGAAACTCACCAACTAAATCATACCCCCAGTTCCATGTCTTTCTCCAATGAACAATTCAGACGATACCTCCCCGCTTTCATCCGCTCCCCTCACCTCCTTGGACCTAGAGCTGGAGACCCTCCTCTCCCCAGCACAATGAGCACGAGCCTGGATTATGATGAAGAACAGGATCCTAACAACTATGTCCTCACCGCCTCCACTGCTGCTGAGGATAGCACCGAATGAGAGGGAACCCCTGATCCTCTCTCCCCAGCAGATAACCGCTCTGAGCCGCTATCACAAGTACCTAGCAGTACAGCACAAGCTGGTGCTACTTATCAGAACAGGACTATTGCTAGCCGACAGAGCGATTCTCCTATCCCAGAACAGCTATCTCAGCCCCCACGACCAGATATGCCTAGGCCAACTGGTCCCGAAACTACTGGTCCTTTTAGAGAACTTGGTAACCTCCCTCCATACGCTGGACCAATCCAGACTGATATGGACATGATCCCTATCCCGTTTGCTGCATCCTACTCCTCATTCAAAAGTCTAAAGACCTGAGTCACTACTACTGTGGAGCTTGCCAAAGCTACCGTTCCCCCGTACATGAACGACATCCTTACCTCCATCTGGTTCCTCATCATTCACCATGAATTCTGTGTTGCCCTCATAGATATGGCTGCCTCTGACTGGAACTACACCGCGGTCCACCTACTAGAAGCCATTGCCAACATCAGTGCTACCCAGTGGCACACAGACATGACATGCAATGTCATAATGAACCAATACATCATCAACCTCTTATACCAGCTCATAAACTCAGATATTGAAAAATACATCCAACCTGCGCTCAACGCCTTGGTTTCCAACAAGGTACAGGTTGTGCCCCCAGTCTTAGACAGGTCGTTACTTCTTATACACTATGGATGGACTACAACCCCTCACAAGACCCCGGATCGCATGCAAGCAGTTAGACTCATGGAAGACACTTCTGATATCGCCAAAGATATCCAATTCCATGCCTCCCGTATCATGCAGCTCACGCGATAACAGCATGTACATGCACAAACAGTTTTTCCACTGGATTCCAAGTCTATACCTGTTCCAAAAGGAGATTCCTACAGAACCCTTGCCTTACAGACGGCTATTACGGAACTTACTGGTTGAAGGTCACTACAAAAGGTCACTCCAATCATCAGTCCCTTCCTGCCTGCACCTGTTCCCACGTCAACTAACACCGCACCCAGGAAATTCATGAGCCCTTACCAACGATCACCCAGATTTAGACGAGGACACTGTTTAATCTGTAATGCACGAACCCATGAGACAATGGCACACGACGCTGCAGTCGCCTCAACCATTGAAACTACTATGCAGCCACCGCCTACTCCAATTAAAACTAGGAAGGGAAAGAAGAAGGCTTCCGTTACACCCCCTTCTCCCACCCTAACTATCATTGACAACATCTCTAGGAATGTACCTATTCCTAAAGGCGCTATGGGGATGACCACCGAGGATGTCTTAAACCACAATAAGAAAGTCACAGCTATAAAGAAACCACAACCGGCATACCGCCCCCGACGACGACGATGAATGACTCAGCATGAAGTAACAGTAGAGGAAGACGCGCTCCATACTGATCGTATGGGATACGGAGACCTTGACGACACTGGGATATCTAACATCACCGGCGAGCCCTACGGGGATTTTTACTAACTCATGCAACCCACTCCAAATCATTTCCAACGACATGGACCACTCATTATCAATGGGAATTGAGATTCCCTCACATATGTTCTAAACTATAAAAAAATCTACGTATAAATATGAAATTTTACAAAAATATGAGTTTGAAATAGGGACATTTCAACTTAGTGAAGAGCTAATGTTACAACTAAACGTCTTTACAGTAACGACTTACGATACGTTTTTAACTTTTCTCATGATATACTTGTTTACTATGTTCGCTAACATTCTGGATAAGACCAGACTTCTATTTTTACTTAGCTATGACGTCGTTTCAGTCATATGATCTTTCCATCATATTCCTTCACTTTCTATAGTCAACGAACATAGCAACATACATACGTAAACACATACATACTCCAAGTAGTATATAAACGGCATGTACTAGCAGTAGTACCTTAAGTTTAATCTATTCGTTCTTAAACGTTCACATCTGATCCTGAACCTGATCATCAGTTCTTATCAGTTCCCTGAACGCCTCTCAAGTGATCTTAGTCACTCAGCTCCTAATCCTTGTATTAGTCTTAGTCGCAGCGCTTCTCGATGAGTGGGCTTGTTGTCTCAGTTCATCCCTATTGCAGGGAACTTCTTGACCAAGCATACTAAGTTCGCTTAGTGGTAACAAGTTCCTTCCATAGATGAATGAATACTTCCCTCAATTGGTTCATTATGTCATGGGGAATGTTGACAAGGAATCAGAACCGGTGGCTCCAAACTTTGTTGAGCGTCGATTGGTGCTGGTGGCTCATGATGAGATGACAGCCCAGGCAAATGATTCCAAAGGAAAGTTGTGGGTGTTCAAAAATCAGCATCATCTCCGTAAAAAGGGTCCTGGTCATGGCCTGCATCAGAGTGATGTGATTTGTTCAACATGTGGATGGCTGGAAGATGCAAGTCAGACACTGGAGTATGGCAAGAATTACGATGGATATTGGACAGGTGAAGCATTTGTTTCACAACTGAAGGTTTACATTTTCCTTCATTGTTCAACTTGATTGATTAACAGATTTACAGGACAAAATCATTCCTGCTTTCGAAAAGGCTCATGGACCTGGATATCAGGCACTCATTATGGTTGATAATTCACAAGGGCATTCAGCTTATGGTGCAGATGCACTTCTTGTCACATGAATGAATGTCAATCCTGGTGGCAAACAAGCATGTCTCTGTGATGGATGGTTCTTTCAGAATGGTGAGAAAGTGATGCAATCAATGATCTTTCCACCTGATCATCCGAAATATCCAAATGAGCCCAAAGGGATAAAATATGTGCTTGCAGAATGTGGTCTGCTTCCAGACAAACTCTGAGGCAAATGTAAGGAGAAATGTGAGGCAGAAACAACTGCTTGTTGCTGCAAACACATTCTTGAACTCCAGCCAGACTTCCAAGCACAAAAGTCCCTTGTACAGGAAGTCATCAAAGAGGCAGGTCATTTGTGCATCTTTCTGCCAAAATATCATTGCGAATTGAACTTCATTGAGTTCTTCTGGGGTGCTGTCAAAAAATTCCTTTTAGAGAACTGTGACTACACTTTTGAGACTTTGAAGACAAATATGCCTCTCACACTCAGGTCAGTTTCAATTCAAACAATCTGGTGTTGGCAACATCGCATGTATCGATGGATGGCAGCATACCAGAATGGTATGTCAACTCAGGATGCACAATTGAAGGTCAGAAAATTCACTTCAAAGAAGTACAAGTCCCATAGACGTGTTCCAGAGACATTGGCAAAGATTTTCGACAGCTATACTGCATAGATACTTTTTCAGTGTATTACATAATACCCTAAAAAGGAAAGCGCCAATTGGAACAAATTCGAAAAATTTTGCTCCCTCAGTTTTGAGTCAATCGAAAATCTGTTTAGAGGTTTTAATCCTACATACAAAAGGAGAATTTTGCCTAAAGGAATAAGAATTTGGTGCTTATCTGGACCCTCAAATTTGTTTGTCACAAAGTAGTGGTGACTTAAGGTCCAGCACCATATGTATTTTTACTTTTTCACCGTTTATCTCCTCGGACTCCAATGGACCTCTATCTTACTTATGATGTACCTATGACATCACCAATATGTCACTTCCTTCCATCACATTCCATATGACTTCATCATTTACTTACATGCGGTCTTGTTGACACGTTCTTATGTGTTCTTTGTTACTATTAGACACTATCCTCCATTAGTATATAAGGACCCTGTGTACAGTAGATAGAACCTAAGTTCGACTTAGGTTGTTACCAATCTAGATCATTTACCTCTATATTGCGCTCAAGGCTGATCATCACATCACACTGCATCTGATAATCCTCACACTCATATACTTGGTCATAGTACGCAAGTTCCTTGAACTATACATTTGGTATTTGATGCTTGTTGACACTGGGCTTGTTGTTGAACCGCAAGTCCTGTTAGTCCAAGTAATACTAAGTGTTCTCTGTTATAACACTTAAAGTCGAACTTACCTGGTTTGACTATCATGTCATCAACCCTATTGAACTTCTGGAAAGCAGGCCCATAGGTTACCTGCCCGACTCACCAAGATTTCCTTCGAACTATGAAAGATCCCCACACCCCCTCCCAACAAAGCAGAACGACACTCTGGAAACAAATACACCCTTGATAATACTGTTATTAAATTGGACACAAGAGACAACATCTGGAAATACACAGACAGCACACATGTTGAATCTAGTAAATTTTGGATTCCACAGCAATTCTCAAGACCACCTAACTCTGCAGTTCTCCATAATGACACTTACTTTCTTAATCGCTTATACCTCCACTTCGACCATCAGAACAATCATTGGTATTACCACTTCCAAGATACAGATACCTATTCCCCTGTCGAGGACAAACAGTTTCTAGGACCAGCCTGGGAACCAGGAAAGAAGGAGCACCATCTCCCAGTGGATCAGTTACACCCGAAATCGAAAGGAAAATCTTACCGAGTCCCTAGTGAATCAGGATCAGAAAAATTGTTTCATGATCCTAGTGACTTCCCTCAGTTACCCAAGCTTGCACTAGCATCATTGGCAACACTACTACCAATTAGTAGGACCGAGTCAGAAAAGACAGTAAGACCAAAAGAAGACTTGCTGAAATCACTGAACCTCCCACAAACACCACCTCCATTACTGCCTAGATCACCAACACCACCCCCACCAGTACCCCCAGACCCACCTCCACCACAAACCCCACCTGAAGTAGACATGGCAGACGCCACATCCCCAAATAACAAAGCACCCTTACCTAGCTGCTTTATTGGCGATAAAAATGAAGCACTTGACTTTATCGCTAATTGTGAACTATATTTCCAACTCGTTGATACATATAACACTGATAGGAAAAGGATCATGTTTATCCTTCTTCTATGCGGTGATAAAGCCAAACGATGGAAAAACAACAAGCTAGAAGAATATGACACCACACCAACCAAATGGGATAATTATGCTACATTCAAAAGAGAATTTCTGAAGCATTGGGGAGAGGTAGATAGTCCAGGAACAGCGATAAAAAAGATCTACAAAATACAAAAACGAAGATTGCCCATCCCAATATACATTGACCAATTCAAGGAGCTAATCCAACAAGCATGAATTACCAAAGATGCTGCTGCCATACCATTATTCACACAAGGGATACCTGGAGAAGTCATGCAACAGATCATGATGTTCAACCCTGAAACTTTAAATGATTGGTATGAGTACGCATTATGAGCCAACAATGCACAAAACTGCACTGCCATACTTTCTGGCATCACCCAATCAGGAAGCAAGGGACATGGACGATCATGATACAGGGACCCTGACACTATGGATGTTGATACCATTGCCATTAATGCAATGAGTAAAGAAGAGCGCAAACGGCACTTCAAAGATGGATTATGTTTTCATTGTCATAAAACAGGGCATCAATCCCGCAATTGTACACAAAGACAAGGAGGATCAAAGGGAGGAGAACAAAAGACGAACTGGAAGGGTAAGAAGAAAGGGAACCGATTCAAAAAAGGCCATTCCATCAGACAAGCCATGACAGGTGATGAGAATAAAGAAGAAGAAGACTTGCAACCAGAAGAAAGGGAGAGTTACATGATGATTTGTGCCCTATTAAAGAAATTACCCCAAGAAGAAAGGATCCGAGTATTCATGGACACAGAAGAGGATTTTTAGAACCAGGACATACCTTGATGGTTACCACCCCTGATGATGAATCAGATACAATAGTTGTATGTGAAATCATTGTAAATTCACTATCAAATAAAACCATTTCACTACCAATCACAATCCAATCTGATCAATCCATTGAAACGCAAGCACTCATCGACTCAGGTGCTGAAGGACAGTTCATTAGTGAATGACTAGCTTCTCACTTCAAATGAATACCCTTAAAAAAGCCACTCAAAGTACGAAACATGGATGGATCTGAAAATACAAATGGGGAAATTATGGACAAGTGCCTGGTACCAATGAACATACAAGGAAAAGAGACAAATGATTGGTACTACATTACCAACCTTGGTAATCAGGACTTGATATTCGGACTGCCTTGGTTAGAGCAGTACAACCTGAAAATAGACTGGAAAGCAAAGTCAGTGGAATTCCCAGATTCTGACAAAGACAGGATTTGTGTTGCCCTGAGGAGCTGCCTTTTGGGTCTAGAAAAGGAGCTGCAACCCAAATGGGATGAGGATCTCATGGTATGATTCTTGATGTCACACAAGAAGTCCGAGCCCACAGATCAACTACTTTGGAATAACGCTTCCCTATGGGAAGATGTGCAGTGCAGTGAGGATGCATTCAAATTAAACCTGTTTAGGTTTTCCCCCGCTCAACAGATGGCACACAAATATACTAGTCAAATGACCGATGACCAAAGTAAGACTCCAGGACAGGAGGAACCCAAACCAAAGGACGGGAACAAGACACTACCCCCAGAATACAAGCAATGGAGCAACATATTTGAAAAAGAAGCAAGTGAACGATTCCCTGAATCTAGACCTTGGGACCATGCCATAGACCTCAAAGACAGCTTTATACTGAAATGAGGAAAAATCTACAATCTATCTCTGCTTGAGCAAAACTCACTCAATATATGGATAAAGGAACAATTAGCAAAAGGATATATCCGACCATCAAAGTCACCTCAAGCAGCACCCTTCTTTTACATTGAAAAGAAAGAAAAGGGAGTACTACGACCTTGCCAAGATTACCACTACCTTAATGAATGGACTAAACCCAACTCATACCCATTACCCCTCATATCCAATCTCATGTCAAAACTTAAAGGATCAAAATTCTTTACGAAACTAGATCTACAATGGAGATACAATAATGTCTGTATTAAGGAAGGCGACAAATGGAAGGCCACATTTGTAACAAACAGAGGATTATATGAACCGACTGTAATGTTCTTTGGATTATGAAATTCACCCGCTACATTCCAAGCCATGATGGACAACTACTTTAGAGAAATGATTGACAAAGGCTGGATTGTAATATACATGGATGACATATTAATCCATGTGACAACTCAAGAAGAACTTGAGAAAAGGACCAAATGCGTTTTACAAAAACTAGAAAATAACAATTTATTTCTCAAGATGGAGAAATGCACATTCACTCAAACAGAAATTGAATTTCTCAGAATGATTATATCACACAACACGATCAAAATGGATCCAATAAAACTCGCTGGTATTAGGGATTGGCCTCCCCCGACCACTGTCAAACAAATACATTCCTTTTTAGGATTTGGAAATTTTTACAGAAAATTCATATCAGGATTCGCACATGTAGCATGACCACTACAAGACCTTACAAAGAAAATCAAAATATGGGACTGGACAATAGAATGCCAAGCGGCATTTGACCTATTAAAAGAAAAGTTTACAACAGCACCCGTTCTATTAATGCCCAATACTACTAAACCATTTGTGCTTGAAACTGATGGAAGCAAATGGGCTATAGGCGCTGTGCTCTCACAAAAAGACAATAATGACATCTTACGACCCTGTGGATTCTTATCACACTCCTTAACCCTGACCAAACGAAACTGGCAAATCTACAACAGAGAATTCTTTGCCATAATCCACACTCTTTCCAAATGGTGCTACCTCTTACTTGGCACACCACACCCCATAGATATACGATGTGATCATAAAAACCTCACTTATTACTGATCACCTCAATGACTAACCACCAGGCAAGCCTGCTGGTGGAATGAACTCTCACGATTCCAATATACCCTCACACATATACCCAGCACTAAGCTTATCCAAGCAGATGCCTTATCTCACTGACCTGATCATACTAGCTCTGTTGATGAGACTGATGATGTTATCATCTTCTCAGATGATGTCTTTGTATCATTAATCAATACTGATCTCCATGATCGTATTATCACTGCCTCCATGACAGATGACCTTGTCACCACCATCAAACTATGTTTATCTGATGGTACACCACCGCCACTTTGCACTGCAATATCCGACTGGTCTATCACTGATGGCGCACTTTTCTACAAAGGGAAAAATTACGTACCCCCTACTGACAACCTCCAAGTGGATATCATTCATGAAACCCACAAATCCCTCCTCACAGGACACCCTGGCCTTATGAAAACAGTAGCCCTCTTAAAGCACTCTTACTGGTGGCCCGGTTTGACAGTTCTCACTAAGAAATTTATCGATGGCTGTGCAGTCTGCCAGCAAATGAAACCTAACACCCACCCTACCGCCACCCCCCTTATGCCTATTATAAGTCATGCCACCCACCCATTTCAGCAACTCACCATGGATTTTATCACCAACCTTCCCCTTTCAGATGGTTTTGATTCTATCTTTGTCGTGGTCAACCAAGGCCTTACAAAGGGAGTAATTCTTAGTCCTTGTCACAAAACAATCACTGCAATACAAACAGCTGATTTGTTCATCAATAATGTATTTGGACACCACAGATTACCTGACGTAATGATCTCTGACAGAGGACCCCAATTCGCTGCAAAAGTCTTCAAGGAGATAACAAAATCCTTACATATCAAGCATAAAATGAGCACTGCTTTCCACCCACAAATGGACAGACAAACGGAACACCTCAATCAAGAACTTGAAATATATCTCCAAATATTCTGCACATATGAACCCCATTCCTGGAATAAACTCCTACCTATAGCAGAATTTGCGCATAACACAAAGGAACATCAGGAACTGAAACAAACCCCATTTCACCTAATGTACGGAACTAACCCTGTATCAATTCCTGAAGCATTTGAGAAAGTCTCTGCACCAGCAGCAGAAGACTGCCTCACATCACTAAATAAAGCTAGAGAAGAAGCCTTAGCTGCTCATGAACTAGCACATCTTAAAATGATGCAACAAATAACCCACCACTCTAAACCCTTTAAGAAAGGACAGAAAGTCTGGTTGGACTCACACAATCTATGCATGCCATATGAATCATGAAAGTTAGCCCCAAGGAGAGAAGGACCTTTCCCCATAAGCGAAGTCTTGGGACCGCTAACATATTGTCTAAAATTACCAACTCAATGGAAAATACACCCCATATTCCATGCCACAGTATTAACCCTGTATAATGAAACAGACATCCATGGACCTAATAATACCCAACCACCACCTGACCTTATTGATGGCACAGAAGAATATGAAGTTGAAGTGATAATCGCTCACCGATCAACCTGTGGACACCACTATCAATATTTGATCAAATGGAAGAACTTTGACAGTTCTAATAATACCTGGGAACCCAAACGCAACATTACTAATGTGGAAGACCTATTACAAGAGTATAAAACAAGGAAGAGACTCGCTTGAGAAACTCCCATCCCCACCTCTTCTACATGTCTACCCAATGAGAAATCCTCCACACCATAACCAACTTTGCCTTCACCACCCCTACCCCAGATGAATACCCACTACCTGTTTGACATTCCACCTCCCCCTCTGAGGCATCAGAACAAGATCCAAATGACTTTTATGTTGATGAGCATGGCAACCACATCGATGCCACGAATGCAGAAGCCCCCACCATCATACAAACATCACAGCGTTGCACCCCCCCTGACTACTCATCAGATAGAAATGCTGACACAATACTACCAGTTAATGAGTGTTCAAATGGAGCTACAATTGCTCATCCGCTTGTCAGAGTCTGTGACAACACAGATCCTCTCATGCCTAGTCAACAAAGCACAACCTCATCAGCAGCTGCTCCCCCTCCTGAGGATGCTAGCACCCCTCGCGCAATTGCTACAGAAATTACAGAAGAAGATAGATGACTTGGATATGTCGCCGACCCTTCTGGGTTCTATGATTGGGACCCATTTACCACCATCACCAGGTTTAACCAACCCACATACAAAGACATTAAGGGCCGCGTCCAAGCAATGATTTCCTATGGAAGAATCCCCATAAACAATGAAACACAAGAACAGATCATTCGGATCTGGTACCTAATTTTACAGCACGAAGTCCTAGCAGCCTTAGTAGCCCTGGCAATGGCCAACTGGAACTTCAATGCCGTTAACCTACTTGAGACAATAGCAAACCTCAGCAAGATGATCTGGCCCATAGAAACCGCCGATGGACCAAACCTATTACAGCTCACAGTCAACCTCCTGCACTGACTCATCTGTGCAGATGTAGAATGATATATAGTACCTGCCATTGAGGAAGTATGCTGACATTCAATCACAGTCTCTCACATTGAGACTAATATCCAGCAATTTCTTAAACACCCAACCTGGCACATTCCATTATACATCGCCCCTGACTGTACCCAAGTTGTATGCTTTGCAGAGGGTGCTCTGGACTACGCCACTGACATCGAATATCACACTGAGAAAATCAGGAACCTGGCAGCACAACAAACTGTTGGATGCACAACCATCTTCCCTGTCTGGCCGAACCACATTCCACAATACGTCATTGGTACTTTGCAAGCTCAAACGATCACTGCTGCAATCAATGAGCTCAGTAATCACGGCAAATTACGTCCGAGCACTGTGGCAATGACCTTACCTGCAGCTAATCAGTGACCTCATACACTGCCACAAGGTTCCAATATCATATGAAAACCCGAGGCCCCCTACACCCGTATTGCCCCCAATCTCAATAAACGACAAAATTGTCTTATCTGCAACAGCCGAGGCCATCTCACAATTGACCATCCAAAGGCTGACCCTCCCATTACCACCAGGAAGAAGCTTCCAACTAAGACAACACCACTTTGACGCCCAGTCAAGAACATTGTCACAGGCGAACCCATGTCACCCACAGACGTTAAACACTACAATAAACGACTCGTCACACATTCACCGCCTGCTGTCCCCTCCTCGTCTTCATCCCAACTACAGGCGATATCCAAAGAAATCGGATGCCCATTGAAGGATGATTTACACACAAAAATGATGCTTGGCATTGCCACCAAACAGGACTACCATGACTACAACAACCGCCATATGCTCTGCCCTGACACGATCCAACCCAACCTGCCATACACACATAAAGGCAAAGCCTGCGCCAAACCTTATGTCAAGGACAGCCCCATGGAAATTTATAACCAGTACTCTGGACCCTGGGATGATGACCCAGTAGCTATCGCCAACATGACTGGCAAACCAATGCAGGATTAGTGATAGTAAGTTGTGGACAACTTACTTAACAGAGAGCTAGTGTTACAACTGTACAAGTTCTGGACGTTGTTGTATGTATTTTTACTTTTTCACCATTTATCTCCTTGGACTCCGACAGACCTCTATCTTACTTATGATGTACCTATGACATCACCAATACATCACTTCCTTCCATCACATTCCATATGACTTCATCGTTTACTTACATGCAGTCTTGTTGATGTGTTCTTATGTGTTCTTTGTTACATCAGGAAAATTCTCCTTGGACTTATCAGGTCTTATGAACTTAAATAAGTAGAA
>QFEO01000755.1:0-19986 GCA_003316615.1 Amanita pseudoporphyria
AAACACAGCTCCTCCCAGATGAGATGCGCCCAATGATCAAACAATCTAGGGGAAAAAATCATAAGCCAATATAAAGATGCCATATGCACGCACGTACCTCCACCCTCTCAATATGCCTATAGTGTCGAGGGCCAGTAGTCCACCAACGCCCCATTGGATAGGTATTGGGTATGTTGGCGGAATGAACAAGGCGACTTGTGATTCAGGAAACCCAAGCGCCGTTGTTACAACGCATGAGTAGATAGCTCCAGGGGCACCAAGTGATGGATGGATGCTAGCCGCAGCGTGCTTAACAGCCTCTTTCTTCTGCGAAGCAACTGTGGCAGACACTGCCGATGCCCAAGTGTCGGTTTTCTTCGGTAGGGCAGCGGGAGATGCCAGTTGAGCGACTAATTTGGGGTAGCGGAATTTGGCGTTGACGACATGTGACACGAGACTAGAAAACAGACCAGCTGTTCAACAGCGTTAGAATACGCTGTATGTGGATGTGTGTGGAAGACGTCGTACCGGATGCGAAGAAGCTAAGGAGGTGATAGTTTCTGCTCGCCTCTAGCATTGGGGGAATTGTTTTGCCTTGCTCTTTGACCAGATAGTAGTACGCAGCGGACCCTGTCCGAGTATGAGAATCATGTTATCAAAAAGCGGAGATTAATAAAGCCTAACCAAAACTTTCTAGGGCAAGACAATTCAATAATACCACTCTCTGAGTTTCTACGTCATCGTTTCAGCATCCGCGCCAATAATTAGCAAATGCGTCGTACTTTTATCAGTTCCGCATTCTGCGCCCTTTTAATATCTATGCTAGAAATGACTTGCATACTCCAGATGGGGGACAACTCGACCGGTTTCTTCACCCACAACTCCGTCTCTAAATTCGTGTTGATAGCAGAATAGGTGAGCGCTAGTCATCAGGAAAACCCCGATTTGGGAAATATTGTATAAGCTTGTCTATGTATGGTATAACCGCTTATAACCGGCGGTCATATGGTATAATCAAGGAACCGATCATTTGTGTCCTGAACTATTGACAAATAGGGCATAATTATACGAAATATCCGACTGGTTGGTGCGGCGTGCTGTGACTTAGGCGTGCCGTGCTAAGAATTATGCCAATCTCAGTCGCAAATCAGAGAAAAGGGTCAACGAACAGTCGTCAGGATATATTATCACTCGTGCCCGAGAGAAAAGGAGTGTGAAAAGCGATCAACAAATGGATTGAGATAAAATGTGTCGCATTTGTCCAATATGGTATTTGTAGTCCAGTTGCGTGGCACTGTCTTTCCAAAGTGAGGAAATAGATGGACACTCTGTCGGATGCTGTTTACTGGAACGATACTAACAACTTCCTCGTCACCACGTTTAGCACGCGAGACCTTGAACAGCATTGTATCGGGATGAACTGAACGCGGGAATGTCGTAAACCATTCAATGTAAGCAAGGTGTTTGGAAGGCCTGGCACCATTATAGAAAAGATTTGCAATGTAGTGCTCGGATATGGAGAAGACAACGCGGACCTGACCGACTCGCCAGTCTGGGTGACGAATGGCCCATTCGTTAACCACAGACAATTATTATAGTAGACGTGTAATATACTCACTTCGGATGTCGTTCACATCGCCTGGTCCAATATAGATAAGCGCTACATCAGATCTAGCGGGACTAGTCTGATTCGCTCGACCTCGGACATTCTTTACCAATGGTGGTTGAGCATGGATCGAGTCAAGAGTAGAGTTTGAATCAGCATCAAGGAATCTGATCTTGTGATATACCGAGACCTTGTTGAACCTGAATCTCAATTGGCTAGCACGCTCCTCCAGACGAGACGCGATTCTGATGTTAGGTTCTGAGAGGAGTACCACGTATCGCGCAAGTGCTGCTTGGAAAAAACGGGCGGAATACCTTGTTTCCAGAGCTTCAAGGCTGACTGATGTCGCACTAGGGGACTTTGCCATCTTTAGAACACGTAATGGATTAAGAGGCGGTAGTGCTGGTTGGATTTTTGTGATGAGTCGAACCAGTGGTTTTCGCCATTCTAGGAAGCTCTGATACTGTAGTATTTTTTCCTTCCGTTCAAGCCATGTCGTCATCTGTATAAATTCGTCCTTGTGATTCGTTGCACGATAGGCATCCTTCGTCAGATCAATATGAAGTCGTTCAGTATACTCTGTATTGAAATTGTCTGTTGTACCGAATAGCTCAATCGTGCGAACATAGTGTCGGAGGGCGTGGAGCTTTGGAAGATTCATGTTTTTGCGAATCCCAAGCTCAATGAAGACAGGAAGGTTCTTATGAAGCTGGTCTAAGGATTCCGTAAGATAGCGCAAGGTGCGCGTTGATTGACGAGGATACGAAGCAACGTATGTGAAATCCAGGAGTGCTCTGATAGCACGGATAACCTGGGCTGCTGATTGGGGATTAGGCAGACGTGATGGCGTACCAATCAGAAGGCCCAACAGAAACCGGCACATCTGATTGTGTTCCTGCCCAGTGACTCTAGAAAGAGATGATATACCCTTTGAAAAGATGCGGATATGATGATTGGGCGGAAATCGTTGACATCGAGCGTCGATTTCTGCTGCGCCATAAATGCTGACAACCCAACGAGAAACGTGTTTAACCACCCCTTGATACAACTGATGCAGAAGATCAGGTGTGATGGAACGGTAGATGTTGACGTACGGCAACTTTTCCCAGAAGGGATGGATGATGGGTTTAATGTGTTCGTCTTGACAAGTTTGGGCAAATTCTTCCAGATCAGTATCGATTGTCTCAAGTGCGTGCAGGATTCTTGCAAGGTCTCGAAATTCCAACTCAGCAGATGCATCGCCAAGTCCATCACCCTGTGCCTTGCACTTGGGACACCCGAGATATTTCACACAAGTTACAAGGCATTGTTCTGGGTAGTCACTTGCATGGGCTGCGAAGATGGGGTGGATACGGTGGATGTCACCTTTCCCTGTTGGCGTGCATATACCATTGATTCCCGCCTTTCGGAGAGGCGAAAGAATCAGATTCATGCATGCGTGATATAGGTTGACAAGCGCTCGTCGACGTGACACATCACTTTCTATCTGTTCCAGTTTTGTTGTCGGAAGATAGCTAAGAAGGACATGCGCCCGCGATGACGGCTTGCGTCGTATATGTTTTGGGATGTTCCCAATCGTTAGGTACACAGGATAGGCTTGTTTAGACCGGAAGAGAGTGACTTGAGTCTTATCGGAGGAGATCAAGACGGGAACAATAGTGGCACCGCGGTTTTGGTTCTCAAGTTCGACCTTAGGTGTCAATGATATCAGATCCTAACAGTACTAAACCATGTATAATACGTTATAATTAGCTCACCTGCGTCTTCCACCACCAAATCCCGGTATTCATCTCGTGATAATAGCGGTTTTCTCTCGTCTCATTGGTGAAATGTCTCTCAGGTTTCAAGAGGAGCACATCGGCAAATTCAGGATCACCAAACAGAGCTTCGATGCACTTGATAGGATCTCGGTAGTAAACATCATATGCTTCATCGGCAATCTTGACTTCCTTCCTCATAAAATTTGGCCTCCCAGGAAGGTGGTTATCTATGATTTGATTCAACTCTCTTGAGTTTTTGTACGACAGGTTAAGTGCTTCCCGTAACTATAGTTTGGTTTTTTAAGGAATAAAAAAGATAAGGCTCAGTTGGAAAAACGTACACCGTCAATGCTGAGCAGATCGGTAACAGCTGTTGATCCGGGCCCCCGTAGTTTTGCCCATCGCGCGATTTCCCAATCTAACCGCGAGTTGAACGGCGCCCAAGGATTGTCTGACATTCTGAGCTGACCTGCGTAGCGAATGTACACCGATTCTGAGCCTGCAATGTTGATGGGCATCCCGGCAAATGAGTGTGGAAATTGTTCAATATAGACATTTTGGTCACTTGATGGAGCTGTTGTACGGGGCCCAGTCGTCGAAGTTCTTAGTGACGTGGCAGAGGATGATGGTTCCGAGTTGGTCTGAGCGTCAAACAACTCTGAGTCATGATCAGCGACGGGGGTAGGGGGGCCGTCTGCAGCAGTATGATCAGAATCAGCTGGAGTAGGGACATCGAGTCCCTCATCGTCCCTCTCTAAATTCTCAAGTATTCCTCCTTCGTCGTCCTCGCTGGAGTCACCATCAAACTCCAACTCATTTCTAAGTTCATCCCCGGCCTGAGAGTGAGCTTCCCTGCCACTTGGTGATAAGCAAGACAGCCTGGGCTTTTGAACGGGCCACTCACCTACTCGGGCCAACAATATCCACATGTTCCAGCACCTGTGGGTTCTCTGCCAAGTCAGTCCAGTTCGATCTGTTGGGTTCACCATGTATTCCTGTAGATTTGGTTGCGTGATGGACGGCCGGGCAGGCATCAAGAGAATTGGGAGAAAACTCACCTAGATGATCAGGCCCATCTACATCCATGACATCGTCATTTCCAGCAATATGTAATTCTGAGTCGTCTAGTTGAAATTAGGAAGGGGTGGATATGAGCAGAGAACAAACAGGCTCACCAACTTCAGGCTCAGATTCCGATGATTCTGTGGTGCTGACCATGGTATTGGTATTGGCCGCTGTCGACTTGGAGCCGCTGATCAATAGCGCTTTACACTCTGACTGGGTTGTCTGTAGCAAGTGCCTTCGTAGTCCAAGTCTACTCTTGAAACGACGGTCGCAACCAGGACAAACCTCGGACATTGGAGAAACGGGGAGTGGGGAGAAGGGAAGGGCTGAGGTGATAGTTACCCTCTTCTTTACGCGGAGCCCGAGGCAATATCATTCCCGCTGAGAGCGGATCATGGAGCGCCGAGGGGGTGGGCGGTACTATACTACTAGTAATATGGATTCGAAGACGACAGTGATGTCACGACATTGAACTTCCACGCACGGTTTCAAGGAAAAGAAAGGTGAGGAGGATGGGATTGTCATAGACGTTGATAGCTTGGATTTGGGGTGTCGGGAGGGATTTCTCGGGCTGCTCCGTTCCGCCAGACCCGTAGTAAAGAGTCGATATGCTCACAACGACTGAAGGGCCTTCTGGTGTAACATGAGTACACGTCCGAGGAATTGGTACAGGTGTGGGGGAACGCTGATACATAAATAAGTCAGTCAATGTGTTGTAGGCAATAGTATATCAATATCTACGTACTGATATGACCCTGGCAGAAGCTGGGCAGTTGACAACAGAGTGCGTGCCCTGGGCGCCGTAAACATAAGGGCCTGTCATGACTTGGAAGAATCGATCTGACGATTGATAGTAGTAGTGGATGTTGAAGGGGGTTGAGAGGGGGAGGGGAGTGTCCAGTTATTACGATCGGGGCCAAGAGATTAGATTATAGACGTTGACGGGCGATAATGACTCGGCGTCAGTCTTACTAAGAGGGGGAACAAGCTGTTAGGAGTCAGGACTGGAATCTGATAAAGGAATGAGACGTACGTGAGCGGTAGATGACTTCTGCGGGCAGGACTGATGACTCTGTTAGGCCCGGGACGCGGGAGCCTCTAGATGGCGCTGGGGGAGGACCGAGTTCCCTAGGTCCAGAAGATAACACGTTAGAGGAAGCCTGGGAGTGGGTTGAACTTGTCCGGGAGTGCATTGCTGGAGAGAGACTTCAAAAGACTCTCGTGGAGATGGAGGCGAGGGTGGCGGGTCACGCGCGGGAGGGGTGGTACGACGCTTCTAGAGTCATCTGTAACTGGCACAAAAGGCGAAGAACACCGTGTTATCGTAGGAGGCAAGGAGGATAGCAAAGGCGTGGGGGGCAATGATGGCAGGGATAGTGTGACGGAAGGTGGAAGAGGAATGTTTTGGGGTTGCGGCAGAACTAGCAAGAGATCTGATTGTAGGCACCCATGACTGTAATTCATAACTTCTGACAGTGTCCCGACGATAAGCGAGGCGTGCTCTCTTCAGAAGGCATTGCGGGGGCAGTGAATATTCTGAAGCTGGTCCTGGCGCAGACAAAGCTAGGGATTCTGTTGAAGGAGCTTTGGAGGATCCTCGTGCCGAACTATAATAGATGATAACTCGTCGGCAATAATCGCATAGTCGCTTTCAGGCTGGATTGTTGGACAAGTATCAAAAGACGTGACGGATTCGAGAGAAGAAAGAACTTTTGCTGTCAAATATTCAGAGCTACTTTGTTTCGCAGTGACACGTGCCAAGTCCTCCAGTTCTACTTCCAAAGCACGAGCAGACTCGATTGCCGTAGCTGCCATGTGGTGGCGTCGGGAGGCGCTCAGGCCGCTGTTCCCGCAGGCGCCGAGGAAAAGCTGAACGGATAATCAACAAGACCAGGCCGAGTTGGACGTTACGGACGACGCTGCCAAGTAATTGTCAAAAGAGCTGTAAGATGCCCTGGCTCAGACGCCGAAACGGTGCTCATTCTCCTCTGCTTTGGAGCCCTTGGACTCGTGCCACTAAGATTAATCTCTGGGTTGTTGCTGCTCGTGCTGCCGTCCATGTCGGAGAAAGGGAGAGGCTCAGAGGGAAGACTGTAATGCTGCAAAAGATAATCTGGATGATATGGACCAGGGAAATGGAACTGATAAGAGGAATAGAGATTGGACTGGTTGTTGTTTGGTCGCGACTCACCAGACGCCGAGAAATAGGAAGAGGATATGCTTGATCTCATTCCTGAGCTTGTGCTACTTAAATCTGCAAAGAAAAGGCTTCATCGGGTTGTGAATCGGTAGATTCTGATCGAGAACGATCACTCCCCCTCCGAGCGTTCTCAGAGGGGGAGTGATCGTAAAGATACCTTGAACGAGAGATGGTTCACCGGATATAATCACGGGGGAGCTGGTGAGAGCGCTCTTCTTTGCCTTCATTGCACGCGCGAACTCTCGGTCTAGATCGCCCATGGAGCCTGTGTAGCGAAGAGAATTCCACCGGCTGGGAGGGATGTAACGGGGATCATACACGTACTACTCCTGATTTTGAATGACCGTGTCATCTACAGTGTGTTGGTGGTGACGAGACTCCAAAGAAACACTTCTTGCGAGGCCAAGATTCGAAGCAGATGCTCCTGAGTTCGCGGATCAAAAGTCATTGGCATATGTGTAAGAGTACTCGTGGGCGGTACATAGACCATTGAGATTCCGTGAGCTTTTTCCTCTAACATGGAGGCGAAAGATGGTGGTGAGCTGCTTTCTCTGGTTCCTGATGCGAATCAATAGATGATACACGGCGGTACACCTGGAATCTCTATCTCGCGCTGGTTGATGGTGTCAAGATTTTGAAGGCTAGACGCAAGGCATCACCGAGGCTAATGAATGATAATGGACTGTCGAGTGATTGAAAAGCCGGCTATTCCTCTCCAAGTCAAAATGAGGAGTGAGACTGTGGAAACGAGCACAACAATCATGGCATTCAATGACCAGTTTTATGTTACACCCGAGCCGTAATTTAGTTGTCTGACTCGTTTCTTGTCTCCTGCGTGCCGCACCGCGCCACGCTCGTACATCTTGACCATTTTTTGAATCATGTCGGAATGCTTGTTGGATGCTACTAAAAATTCAAGTTGCGGGTTCAAGTTTTTAACCGCGTCCAACATGAGTCAAGATTCAACTTGAAGTGGTAATATTATGTTATGTACTTACCAAGCTAACGATCTGTAAATCTCTCAGGAACGATTGTGGCTTCACAAGATCCATTGTGTACTGACTCGGAGTATGGATCCTGACTACCCGACTTTGCAAGCGTCGTGCAAACATCACCATACACCGATTTGACATTCGTGGAAAACTCTAGGGTGCGTGCGCCGCGGCTATGAGTATGCTTAACTTCCAATACTTCCAACGACACCAAGGTGAACAAAATGCTGTTAGCAGTGACCCTGTTGCGTGAACAGTACTAGTCAACATCCTTGTTGATGCTCATGTGAGTCAGCGGCCCGCCTTTCAGCAGCGACACGATCAAAGTCTGAGGAAAAATCGAATCAGAAGAGCGCTATTCTGAGGCTGGTGGCCATTGAGAGAGGAGCGCAAAATTCAAGGGCTGGACACTTACGTACAGAGAAGGCGAAGAAAGTATAGAATGATGGTCATTTAGTGATGATTCCTTCAGAAGCCTTCCATGAAATGGCAATGGCCGCACGGCCTGGAGTACGCATGGTGACAGTTGCAGCAGCTCTGAGAGGAGCTGTCCTTTCCTTGATGACAGCAGAGGTCCCAATCATTGCTCCTGCACTTATTCTGATGGCAGCGACCATCAACGTGGAGACAACGGCCTTCGACGAGTCCTCATTGGCATGCTTCCTTTCAAGGTATGATGGGGCGTGATGGTGTTATGCATCTACTAGGTATATGACTATAGCAGCGCCACCTGCTCAGAGCCTGAGGACAACCACGCGCATCAGTTTTTGAAGGTGATGCATCGTTTCCTATTCCGTGCCCTCACAGTGACTCAGAGGCACGCAGTTATGCATCTAGGAGGTATACAATTACCACGGTGTTGCCAGAATCAGAGGGCGGCCACACTGAGAGGACTTGCTTTATTCTAACGGATTGTGCACGCAGCACGCACTAGCGCATCGGACTTGGGGTGAACCATGGCTGAGGCAGCTCCTCCGGGTGACGGCAAGATATTTCATCCACGTCTAGTTTTTGAAGGTGAATTTTCTTGGAGTATGGATTGTTTCCCATCATCGCTAAGTTTCTATTCGTCTGATGGCGCCCTGCACCAGGCAGAAATACAAAGGATAGCCAAGGTGATCCCAGGATCTACAGAGATTGATCCAGCAATTTCCCAAGTTGTCGAAAGTAAAAGAGATTCTTAGCGAATCCAAACACTGGTAAGAGTCCATAGTAAGATGCCATCTTTAAATTGGTTGAATATGGAAGCAATTAATACTCAGCAGCGCTATTGCACTAAGAAATCTGATGGAGTTCTATGCTGCCACAAAGCATAGCAGGATATACAGTGCACATTCTGGCGACATGGTTGCAGGCAAGTAAATCATAGTAATGACATGAGCTAATTACTAGCGCACTATTATGCAATGACCGACCAAGTACAAATACAAATATGCCAAAACTTCAGGTAATTATTGCGTTTCTGTTGCATTTTCTTCTTCGTCTTACCATTCCATAGGTTCTGGATTGTGACGCTCATGCCTCGAAAAGCTAAGAAGGCTTCCACGCCGACGGGTGATGAGGCTCCCTCTGTCCCCTCTAAGGGGAAAAGGCAGCCAGCAAACACTATGTCAGTAGACGTAGTAGTCGTTGACCAGGTGGCCCAGTCCATGGGCGGCGGCTCAAATGCAGCCTCTGAGTCGACAGGTATCAATGTCATTCTCTTACGTTCGGGCAATTCACTCACATCTTACAAGGCTCTGGAACTCGGTCGCTTCGAAGTCATACTCGGAAGGCTAACCCTGTGCCAGTCATGTCTAGTAGTAAGCATTAAAGGGTATAGTACCCATAGTTGTGATGAGTTACTTATCCATGTATCAGGTGGTACGAACACTGTCCCAGAGACGGGGAAACCGAAAGACCTTGTCTCAGATTCAAGGAAACGTCCACCTTCATCCCCTAGAGTTTCAAAGAAGTCCAAGGCCGCGAAAGTTTCTAACAAGTCTTCTCGTACGTATTTGAAATTTGTCTTTGTGGTGTTCGCGACATTCTGAATCTTTTTAGATGCCGTTCCTCAGCCTCAAGCCACAGCACCTGGTGAGAATGTCACGGTACCTATATTAGAAGTACATAGAACATCTTCTAGTGGGTATCCGAACACAAACCTTAAGCTACGCTGTATTCAATTTGACTGAAACTTATACTAGGCCTTGTCCCTCAACCCGTTGACAAGATGAAATCAAAGGAAACTCGCCAGAGCAAGAAGGCTACTCGATCCCAAGGTCAAGTGTGTACGGACTCGGAATCAATGTCCAAGGTGGTGCAACAGACTGGGGTGCCAACAGTCCCTCACCTTGCGCCATCGATGGATGTTGATGATGAAGATCTGCAAGGCAACAATGTTCAAGTTCGCAACGATGGTATGATATGTTACCCCTCTAGCAGAGCTTTATCTCTAACTTCCTCGCAGATATGATCATCGAGGCTGTACAGACTAGCGAAGATAGCGATGATGGCCAGCGCCATGGAGTAAGCGAAACCGAAGATGAGGGCAGCTCCGATGGTACGGTAGACATTAAAATGGTTAGCCGTGCCATGAACAAGTCAGAGGTACTATAGCTTCTCAATTTCAATCTATATCTTTCAATTCTTAATAATTGGCAGCATCCGACTTGGAGTGAAGATGGCGGAGAGTCTCAAGGAGATGGAGACGGTGATATCACTGTTATAGCATATAACCCATCTGTGGCGCAGAATGACACAGATATCGAAGACTTGTATGCCACGACCATGCCCTCAGTGTCAAAGGGTTTGGATACTCATGCCCTGAAGCGAACTTATGCGGTTCAGGATCTCAAAGGTCGGTATTATGTTTTGAGCTCCCGATTTCATTCACAATAATGATTTACACAATCAGCATTGACAAAGCAAGCTACAAGTTCCAAGTCTTCCCAACAAGTTCCGCAAGAATCAATAGCCCCTCACAATCGTGCAAGTTCTCACATGGATTCTCGCAGTAGCTCTCGCGCCGATTCTCGCAGTAGTTCTCGCGCCGATTCTCGTGGTAGTTCTCGTGCCGATTCCCGTGCAAGTTCTCACATCAATTCCCGTGTGGGTTCTCGTGCACCGTCTGTTTCGGATGTTGAGGAAGTCAAGCCCCAAAAGTCACAGACCCGTGGGCAGAGAGAAAAACAGCGTTTGGCTAAGCAGCAATGCGAGGTAACTGATATCATTGCCTACTACTAAGCTCATCTCTGACATGGCTATCAGACAGTAACATGGGACACTGACGGTTCAGGAAGCTGTAAGCCTGAAGAGACGACTACAGGCTTCAGGAAGGAATTGCCAGATGGAGCTGGCACCAAGAATAACTCGTCAACTTGGCCTGAGTGGACAGATCTCAAGTTTGAAGGCCGTCAACTAAATCTCACGCGTCAGAGTGGCGAAGTTCAGGAGGTCGCCAGGGCCATGATGGATGCAATGATTCAGGATATTTTATTCAATGAAGCTTATCCACACGAGGTTGATCGCTTAACGACTGGGCGCGAAACAATGAAGAATATCGCTCGCAACCTTGACTACAGTATCATTGCTGAACGTATAGATTCCCCCCATGAACAGAATTATTTCAAGAGCTTATTTGGGATCGTAAGCAATGTTTCAAGTTTACTCCTGCTTCAAATATGGCTGACATTACCATTGTAGCCGAACAAGCGCCTGAACAATTTTAATTCTGATATACGGTCTATCGTCAATAATTCACTTTCTAGCTTTTATAGTAGTGATTTTCAGGCAGTATACAAGACTATGAAACTAGACGACATAGATGATTCGAAGATCTACATTTTCCCGCTCAAGCCTGAGGTATACCACATTTCCCCAGTGCTGTTTCCAGCTTACCTATCGCCGATAGACCAAAGAACCTGATGGATCACAACCATACATGCATCCCGGCTTGATTAGAATTTTGCGAGACTGTCTTGTGAAGCTCAAGCTCTTCAAGAAGTTCAAGAGCAATTTCCCGGTCCATAATGGTCAAACTGAGGTACCACTGAGGTTCCTCGCATTTCTCGCGACCCTTGTAAGTATTCTCCATTATTACGTGCATCTCAGCGAGTCTCATGCTGTGCCCTGCTTCCGTTAGCTTCATACAGCCCTCATGGATAAAATTGCTAATGACGACGACAAAGAACATATGAAACCCGCCTCCGTTACCTACGAAGAGCATCTGAATATCTTAGAAGCACTCCAGAAAAAGAAAAAAACTCGCTACCACGATGTCATGTCTTCTATTTTCGACAAAGCGACGTAAGTCTTTTCATTGACTGTATGAGCTGATGGTATTAATAGCCATTTCCCTTCCAGTGGCATAGAAACGAAGGCAGCTCAAACGAGCAAAACCCTTCAACTCATGGACCTTAGTCCAATCAAGCCCTCCGAGTAATAGTAGTCTATCGGTTATGTCGCTCATTACAAATCCTGTCATTACTCGTATTGAACGCAATTTATGAGATTTTGTGGGTAATTATCGTGAATTATTCTGTGTTTCTCCTCAGGTGCTGGGGCAAGTGGTGTGATTTTTTATAATGAGATGTTGCAAAAAAGTTGAAAATTACTGATAATTATGCGTAAATTGGCCACAGGGAAGGTGAGGAGGCGGCGCGCCATCCCAGAACACGGGAGCGTAGTGACCGATAATTTTTTCTAAATTTCTCAAAATCTACTAATCAGGTAATTTGAGGGTGAACATCAACGTAATAATTCGGTTTTAGCTAAATACGGATATTTGGCGCGGTTTAGCACTGCTTATCTGCGATAATCCAAATCCGGTTTTCCCTGATGCTAGCCATGAACCAGCGACGAAAAACTACAATTTGAGCAGCATAAAAATGACAAATACAGCATGCAAGTCTGAGCGACAAGCTCACCAACACTTGCTTTCTAATCCCTGGTCCCCCAACTTTCTCAGAAAATGATTTGGGAGGCTTTATGCGTGCTACCGCGTCCTTGAATGATGATACTCTAGGTTGCCGAAGAACATTGGTGGGAAGAGGATTGCTAAGATATCTTGTGCGGGTAAAGTAGCGTCCAGAAGCAAAAGGCGGAGGTGATATTGGCGACACTGCACGCTGGCGGGAATGGGCCTCGACGGAAACCAGGGTTAGGGTTATCCTGATGGCCAGCACTGGGCGCAATACGCCTGCCGCTCAGCTCTGAACCTGTTACAGATGCAGACGAAGAGGCATTGTCTTATAATTTGTGACTATGTGGGTATTCCTATGCATGACCGCAATCACCCAAGCCGCCAGGTGGCTGGAGTACACGCAGTGATACATTATAACGATAAGATGATTGTACAACACTAAATATCCCTCATACAGTAATTTAATAAATATAAAATGTATGATATGACATATTAAGCCCATAGGAACTCCTATGTGGAACGAAAACACCAGTTCTTATATCATGATTTTGAAGCTTATGCTGCCGGAATAGCTGTCGCATCGCGATAAATCTGTTCAAAGAGCATGAATATAACTGATGAAAACAAAGAAGTTAATATCGCCAACTCGTCGCCCCGCGTCATCCCTATCAGCGCCGTTCTCCACGTCATCGGTATCGGATTCGAGCTTAAGACCCTGTTCATCTGCAAGGTGTAACAGACAGATGAAACAGAAACTTGTGCTGATTTCTTCCATCTTATCTCGCGGGTATGACTTTTTCAGGCCATCGATTACCCAGTGCCCGAGTACACGAGATTCTGAAGGGCTCGTTGGAGGGCGAGCGGAGGAGGGTTCATCCACGTCCTACGGATAATGCATGAGCACGGCACCCAATACAACCACGAATCAGGAACCTACCATACTGTCTTCATCTTCCTTCTCAGGTAGTGCCGTCATAATATCGAGGCCCTTCCAAATATTCTCCTTAGGTTTCCACACATCGACGCGTTTCGCCCGTTTTGCGTAGTTGACAAATTCGGGTCGTACGCGGCGTGTCTGGCCTGCAGTTGCGGCCAGGAGATCATGTTCTCCTACACCAGGCATTCCCATGCCATCACCATCGTAGGCACCCTTGGTGACTGGAGCAAACAGGTCCTTCGCTATTTCTTTCGAATCCCTGCCTTCTTCGACAGGCGAGAGGAAGTCGATCTTGAATGCTTCCTTCTTTTGACAGAGTTTAGCGGTCTTGTTCGCACTTGTATCGGCATCGGCTGGACGCAGTCAGCGCATCATTTCGGAACTAGTGCAGCAAAAAACTCACGTCTCCGAATAACTTTTCTCAATTTCCAGTGTTCGGGACCGGCCCAGTTCTTGAGGAAATTTTGGTCAAAGTAGTCCATCGTGCCTCCTCCGTCGGCAGCCGTCATTGCCATAATGAGGTCACGTTCCGTAGGTATACGACACGGGTCGAATGGGACGGGTCTGTTTTCACCCCGTTGATCATCCTCACTGCCACGAGAGCCATTATCGTTCCCATCACCACCGTCATCCGCTCCCATCATATCCCCACCGTAGTCGTCCGCTGCAGCATCGGCTCCAATGAAGAAATCTTCAGCGGGTGGTAGTCCACCATCATTCTTGGTACCGAGTCCAACGCCTCCGAAACCGTCGTCATCGTCGTCGTCGTCATCAATTGCACTGGGGCCAGAATTATCTTTGAGGAACGTAGTCGTATCGTCGAACGCGAACACATCCTTGGAGAACGAAAAACCCGTAAGCGAATGCGAGATGGCCTTATCATGGAGCATTGAGAGGTCAGGTAGGAATTCCTCTGAATAGATGATTAGAATGTAATACACTATGGAAGACTTTTGACAAACTTCTAAGGTATGATAAGTCTTCGGGTTCAATTAGATCTTCATCCTCTTCGTCGTCGGCTTTACCGCTGATAGAGTCACTGGCGTCAAAGATGACTCGCATTGCTCCCTCGCTCCCCATTCCTAAGCTTAGGTGGTTCATCAACAGCCCCTGAGCACCACCTTCGTCAAAGTCGGCACATGTTTTCTTGAAAAGTGGATCGACACTAAATTCCAAGTCCGGCTTCTTGCTTTTGAGTTGAACGGGATCTTTAGCAAGCGTCGCTCCAGGCCTGTGTTGCTTTTGCTTCCCTTTGGCTTGGGTCGGATCGGCGTCCGGATTGTCGGATTTACTTCGTCATCCTCGTCCATACCACCTGTTGCGATGTTCAAAAGTTTCCCTGTTTCCGCGCCAACGCTGTCTACACAACTTGTCCAAATTTTTACACATCCATCCAGCGTACACGATGCGCGTTGAAAGTTAATGGGATTATCATCGACATCGCGTAAAAGTGACATGTCATGGAAATAATCAATGAGAGCAAAGCGAATTAGCAGCATTAATTTTCTTTGCAATCTTTAGATATGAGTATAGGAGCGTAAAGTCTGACGTACGTTGTCTGTCGCCATCTTCATCCATTCTTCAAAATTGGAGTTCACCGCATCGAAGGGAGTATCGGAAATTTGAGGGGGGCACGCGCTGTTTCACCATGATCTTGTTCCATCATGCCCCCAGAGGATGGACTAGGTACAGCATTTTCAAAAGTTGATAGTTTCGTGCTTTTCCGCCTTTTACGTTTTTCTGCTGCGTCATCATTTATGTTGACTGATTTCGTTTGCAAGGGCGGCCTGCCAGATTCGGAGGTAAAACTAGCATCGTTATCAGGGGCGTTGGCCTCGGCGTTTCATGACCATTGTCAGATTCTGTTTCTTCTGCGTAAGGAGATTGCGAGTCTTGCTGCGTATGCGGGCAATGTGTGCTGTCTGAGAAACACGTGACCTAGCCTGGCGCGAGACATAACAGCATGACAGTCACGCACCGAAAGTTTGGCAATTTCGCGCCGAGCAAACAAGATTTTCATCATGTCCATTAGACAAAATCTGGGTCTTCCTCCACCACAGCCCTCAGCTGATTTCTGGGCAAATGTCTTGGGAAAAGAGTCAAATAACTTGAATACTCTCTCACAGATTACTCATCCACCTCTGGCTCTGCTGGACAAGAATGCAATGTCAACACATGTCTTACTACATGATACTCAGGCTAATCTTGAAAAGTTCTCATCAAAGGCTGATAACCTACTGAGCAGCTAGTTGGAAGCAAAGTCAGAGCTTAAGCTGGTCAAAGTGCTATTTGAATGCAACAGGGAAACACTTATCAATGACATCATTGATCTGGGTATGTTCCTTAACAAATGGTTATGGCAGAAGGACATACATGCACACATATATTTATCACTTTTCTAGTCAACCAGTGCCAAATGCAATTGTGGAAAACACTAGGTTCTCCAGCACAGAGTTTGGTCCTTGATCAACTCTCCAGAGAAGTTGGCCAACAAATAGATAATTTAGACAAATGGCTTGATGCAATTCAAACAGTAGCTAGTGACTAGCATGCTCTGTTACTTTGAGATCTTATTGGCCACTCTGATTCCTAGCTTTCACAAACACATGCTCAAAGCATTCAAATGCAAATCCAGGTGATGCAGGCTATTCAGGAACAGCAATGCAATATACTCACTACTATAACTCCTCTCATGCCCCTACTTCAGGCTATACTCTTGCATGTTGACTTGGCTAAACACACACTCTTGGATACATGATGGAAGCAGACATATCATTGCAAAAAGGCTACCCAAACCCCTCCTGTAGTGCAAATACCTGATGTTTGCAGTCCTAACAAATGGTCTGTTAGGACATTGTCCACAACACAACTCAAGGCTTGAGAAGAAAAAGAGAAGAGGTGAGAGAACTCAGTAACTGTGTGGGCAACACAAACTATCTTGAGATTAAGGAATACAAACAACAAGTCCTGTACTTATATACTGTAAGAGTCTGTTATGTAATCAATACACACCATCATGTGATGGAAGTTCATAGAACATTGGAACCTTGTAAATAAGAGAAAATAGAGAAAAGAGAAAAAGAAAAGAATAGTTCATAACATGGTTTCACACAATGTCTCTTTCTGAAAGCCCAACATTTCAAGTGAATAAAGACCCTACATAGAGCCTGATGCCTTGGCTGTCCTAAGTTGATGTTCTATGTTGTCCTTCATTTACAAACATACTAGTACAGGTACCCTGAACCAACACAACTATTTCCAAGGACCCATTAAATAGACTAACAAGTATAGAACACAATAAATTGACCCAAATTACTCATACTCTGCCACTGATTACACATGTTTCTCAAGAAAAGCCATCTCTTCAACTGGAAGTTAGCATGTTAGCTCCAGAATTGTCTTCTCACCAAATGAAACAGTCCAATGTTGTTAAAAGGTCCACAATGTGTATGTCAGTGCCAAAGCCAAAAACAATCCAACTGCTGTCAGGGACCCAGGTAAAGGCCCAAGCTACTCACTATTGAAACAAAGCATGACACACAGATATTAAGGCATGACAGCTGGAAGCTGCAGCAACAATTTTACCCTCAAATAGTAGGGTTGCACTCTCCACCAGTGCATTACTACAACCTCTTTGTCATTTTCATTTAACTTCTTGGCAGAAGGAAGGTCATTGATTCATCCCTTTGCTAGACTCAGATGATGAAGATTCCATTCCCTCTCCTTAATGATATCACTTGTTCACCATGATGTAATAGAGACTTCAGTTTAGGCTAACTTCCTACAGCTGAACCTGTCCATATTTCAATTGGTGCATTGCCTGCTCCTTGTATCTGTTCTATGAGAATGAGATCAACATTTGCTTCCTGCTGTACTGTTTCTCATAGTGTACACTCCACAACATCCCACTCCTTGTAACCCAGTAGCACAAGTGGCAGCTTCTTACATAGTTTTGTGAGCCTGGATAGTGTGCATACTAACAAGGGAAAAGAGGTAGTATTATATGTCACAGTCTGAAGCCATTCTGCATTGAAGGATCATCATATCATACACAATAGGTGATGAATGGTTGGTAAGAACTTATGCAATGACATCAATGCCTCTTTGCCTTGACATGTTTTGAATCTGCATTGGAATGGCATTGTCATCCCAATCCAATACCATAACTATTGGCCTAGCCCCCTGATCTTTCTGAAAGAATTTGGTATTTGCATTGATATTATGTTTGAGAAGTGGCATGGCAGATTCTAGAGTGTTAGAACCACCTCAGGCCGTGTAACACAACGCTGAGAGTTCAAGTAAGAACTTAGGTAGTAAAGCTTAAGTCCATGAAGGACTATGAGAGAGAGTAAGATGGAAGGGAGAGAGAGTCGTATCGTGGCGATACTAAGTTAACTGAGGGAAACCCTAAGAGAACTCAACTGAGTTCCCTTAGTCTTTCATTGGGGTTTATATATGTTTTACATGGTACTAATAATAGTTCGTATGAGTCAGGCATAGAACGATCAAGAAGGATGAGTAAGTATTGTAGAACGATGTAAACATATGTACGCAAAGGTGGGATAGTGTCATGTGATGTGTAACAATGTGACCGTCCATAACATCACCCCCTCTCTAGGGTGATTCTCTCCAAGAATAACAAAAGAAAAGAAAAAGTAAAGTAAAGAAAGAGAAAACGTAACTGTAGTCCATATTTGTTTTTCCACGTTGTGGGTGGAGTATAATAAGGCTTCCACAGCGATAAGTCCAATTCGTTTCTAATAAAATGTTACCCTGTCTACCTCTACTGGTCCAGAAATTCGTTTACGGCGCATATATTCCACCTGATGCAGAGCTCTCTTCAGATGCGTAGGGACCTGCTTCCAAGAACGTCCGCTGTCGAGTAGGTCCACCCAAACGGCTATGCTGGGGGAGTAGTGGAGGGAGAAACAGGGGATCGGGAGACGAGGCGATGGAGGAGAAGGCGTCGGGGGTGCCAAGAAGGCCGCCAAGGGAAGGGTTTGGCGAGACGTGCGGCGTGCCTTGACCATTCTGATAAAAGGATAAAAAGGCGGTGATGAAGGGGGATGGGGATGAAGGTTGATGTAAAGCTAGGGGTGCGTGGTCGAGGAGCGGTGAGGAGTTTATAGTCGTACTCAGGACTCCTGTGTTTAAATAGTCCACCCTGTGGCCTGTGCATGGACTTCGTCATCAACATAGTTCTGGGGTCCCGCAGCTGTCAGAAAAGAAGGGATGGGCCCACCACACTTTAAATCGTTTAACAATTTAACGTTATCTTTTACGTTATCTAACAACGTCTGGCAGACGTTGAGAAATGTCTGATGCATCTTGTATTCCTGTGTCCATCTGTTCATCTCCTGCTGTGTCATTGGCACAGGTGGTTGGGACGCGATGTTTAGCGTAACGAACAGTGATTGGTGGTGTAGAAGCCCCGAAATTGCTTGGTGCACATCCATTATCCTTTCCATGGTGCCGCAGTTGGTTGCCGGAGGGGGAATTCGTGTAGACGAGGGTGATGGCATTATTATGTCGTTGGGGTCAAACTCGTCATCTGACAGATGGGGCAAAGAGGGTGGATCAGGGGTGGGTAGTTGTCGGCGTCGCCTAGGGTCTAGAGTCTGTAGTCGAATCCTCTGGGATTTCTGTCATTGTCGGACTAGATCAATGAGGTTGCTTCCTCCAGCGGGGTGTAAGGATGAAGCAAGCAAGGGGGATGCTGATCTTCTGTAACGCAGGGGATGGGGCATTTTTATGGGTTTCTGTTGTCTTCTTCCTCCTTTTGACTATTGTTACGACGAGTACGCGTTTCACGTCTATGTTTCATCCCTTATGCCACCCCCTGTTTTCCATCGGACACACGTTTTACCTTCCTGTCCATACCTCCTGATAACCCCTGTTTCACATACGTTTCAGCCCCTGTTTCAAGCGTGTTATGTATCTTTGTGTACGCGCTCCCATTGTTTACTACCAAACACTCCTAGTGCCTATATAAACCCCTAAGTAGCACTTGTAGTTCCTTAGCTTCGCAATAAAGATCTACATCACTGCCACACATCAGAACCTGAGTCCAGACTCGCCTTCTGATCCCCGGCCCTGATTATCTCACCCTCCTCGCTGAACCTTCATCTCCAAGACCGCCCACCGCCCTCTTGTCGACGTCCTTCATCTAGGACCGCCCTCGCCTTCACTACCACCTTGTGCTCAGGCTCGACGTCTTAACAGATTGCGAAGCTCTTAACACAGTGCACTCCTGGTAGACAAACTGTCAGACAAAACCCAGATACTGCTACAGCTCTTGGAAGCCACTCACCCTTCCAACAACACCCTTAACGAACAAACCCTTGACCCCTTCATCCAGAAGTTAAAACGCCTAGCAGAACAAGCAGACTCCAGTCCATCCTCTCCAGAAGGACAGAGACGCAGACTAGCAACACTTCTAGACCCCCCTCATACCACCAATCAGAACCGCTACGGACAAGTGATCCTGCATGCAACCTTCGGCAGGTATTACAGAGAGCAAGCAATCAAATACTACGAAGAGGTC
>QFEO01000757.1:803-12410 GCA_003316615.1 Amanita pseudoporphyria
TTGGTTAGATGCAGAGAAGTTGAATGTACAGTGTGTAGAGGCAAGGAAAGAAAAACTTGGACCTGATCATCTTCATACCCTTAGAAGCATGGTCACTTTGGCAATCACATTGCACAAACAAGGGAGATGGGGGGAGTCAGAAAAGCTCCAAGTGCATGTCATGGAAAAATTGAAAGAAATGATAGGGACAAATAACCCAGATACTCTCATTGTCATGGCCAATTTAGCAAGCTCATACAGGAATTTAGGAAGATATGATGAATCAGAGAAGCTTGGGGTGTATGTGATGGAGACAAGGAAGGAAATATTTGGGACAGACCATCCAGATACTCTTGATGCTATGGCCAACTTAGCAATAACATATGAGAATTTAGGAAGGAATGATGAATCAGAGAAGCTTGAGATGTATGTGATGGCAAAAAAGAAGGAAATATTTGGGACAGATCACCCAGATACTCTTACTGTCATGGCTGATTTAGCAATCATATACAGCAATTTAGAAAGATATGATGAATCAGAGAAGCTTGAGGTGTATGTGATGGAGAAAAGGAAGGAAATATTTGGGACAGACCATCCAGATACCCTTAATGTTATGGCCAATTTGGCAACCACATATATCAATTTAGGAAGATATGATGAATCAGAGAAGCTTGGGGTGTATGTAATGGGGAAAATGAAGGAAATACTTTGGACAGATCACCCACATACTCTTACTGTTATGGCCAATCTAGCAGTCACATACAACAATTTAGGAAGAAATGATGAATCAGAGAAACTTGAGGTGTATGCAATGGAGAGAAGGAAGGATATACTTGGGACAGGCCATCCACATACTCTCAAAGTCATGGCTAATTTAGCAACCACATACAACAATTTAGGAAGAAGTGATGAATCAGAAAAGCTTGAGGTGTATGTGATGAGGAAAAGGAAAGAAATATTTGGGACAGACCATCCAGATACTCTCAAAGTCATGGCTGATTTAGCAATTACATACAAGAATTTAGGAAGAAATGATGAATCAGAGAAACTTGGGGTGCATGTGATGGAGAAAAGGAAGGAAATACTTGGGACAGACCATCCAGATACTCTCAGAGTCATGGCTAATTTAGCAATCACATACAAGAATTTAGGAAGAAATGATGAATCAGAGAAATTGGAGGTGTATGTGATGGAGAAAAGGAAGGAAATGTTTGGGACAGACCATCCAGATACTCTTACTGTCATGGCTAATTTAGCAATCACATACAACAATTTAGGAAGAAATGATGAATCAGAGAAGCTTGAGTTGTATGTGATGGGAAAAATGAAGGAAATACTTGGGACAGACCATCCAGATACTCTTACTGTCATGGCTAATTTAGCAATCACATACAGGGATTTAGGAAGAAATGGTGAAGCAAAGAAACTTGAGATGTATGTGATGGGAAAAGGGAAGGAACCTGGCCATCTGCAGAGCCTTGAGAATGCAGCTAAATTAACATACAAGAAAATAGGATGGCTTGGAAAAGTAGGAGCACTATTAGATAAAGTTTTCAAGTAATGTAATAGAACCAGAAAATCATATGACCTGTTCTGATTCCAAAATATAAAATATTTGATTGTGTTTTCAGTTGATAGTCTGTACTTAAATGAAATTGATATGGTTCATGTAATTTAGAGTTTCCATTGGCTATAACCTGAGGTTTACATTAAGGCCTTCTGTAGTCTTTCTTGAGACAACTGCCATAGTGTAATTATGTTGCCTGTTTTATTGAATCAATGATAGCTGTTTCCAATTACTGGGCCAGGATATCTAACTGCCAATATTAGGAGAGAGATAATACTAAGCTATAATAATCAATGTGTACTGGGAGAGGCTATGTATCTAACTACCAAAATTATCATGGATTAGGAGAGATGCTTATATTGTTCTAAACAAGCACCAGCAATAGAAACACAACACTGCCATTAGAAGAAACTAAAAAGAAACACATAGAATGTCAACACTTGAGAATAGTGATACCCGCATTTTTTTCTGCTATCGTTCATCAACCATATTAACCATCACTGCTTCCTCTTCCCGCCTGTGGATCGGCCAGCAGTAACTGTAGCCCCAGCAGTACCAGCAGCTACTCCAAATTCGGTAACCACGCCTTCCGCACCTTCAACAATAGGAACACCAGCCACAGCAGCAACATTGACATAGTCGCACTCTTCGTCGTCCATGGGAGAATCTTCTTTAGGACCACCATATCTGTACAGGTGCGAATAGAGTGCTTAGCAATGAGTGATAAGATTTGAGAACAGCGAGACGCATTCAATCAATCGCATCGCCTATCTCCATACGGTCCGATTCCTCTACTCCTGCTCCTAGCCTTGTGACCTATACCGATATACCGTCATCATCCGTACAGGCTGTTACACCGCCGTATCTAGAACCCCTTCTTCCAACCACGGCTCCACTCCCGCTCCGAGCGCGCCTCGAACCCAAAAGAGAAGCGTGGGGAATGGTATCTGCCTCAACCTCCGTTTCAATGCCAGCCTCACGGTCCCTGTCCCTGTCTAATGACAGCTCTGTGATGGGGATCAAACGAGCAGGCGTCCCAGTCATAGTGGTATTGGGGTTCAAGTTAGGGCTTGCCCCTAAATGCGCGGGAGGAAGATGAGGGGGCGGTGGGGTAGACGCATCGCTCATCTCTGCGTCTTCCTTCTGTCCCGTTCCCACCCGCATTATCTCCGTCCTGACCTTGAGTGCCGGCATTCAGCGAACCTGTTTCTGCATCGGCCTCTTCAATGTCGATATCAACGTCCGGAGCTTCTACCTCCACATTTTCATCGAGATCCGCATACGTCCTGCATAAGGGACAGGAGAACGCAGGGTGATGAACTTCAATCGGACGAATGCATTTATAACGGAAAGTGTGGGAACAAGGGGCAATGAATAATGCTTGGCGGATGGTTACGGCAAATAGACCTGCACGATAATAATGTTAGAGGAGACACGTAGGAAGGCGAACAACGTACAGATGCAACAGTCTACTTTTGATGGTTTTGATTTACTGTTCGTACCGACTATTGGGGTAGTTGGAGCCATCGTTGGGCCAACGATGGCCGCGAGGTTCTTTAAATTTCTCAGTGCGGCCGTGCTGTATATCCGTTGTCAACATCTACTGAAAAAAAAAGGCGAGGCACATACTTGAAGGCATTCGCACCCGCCTGCCACTCTCTTCCGACCTCTATTCTGATCTTCACGCTCTTATAAATGTCCTCCGCGCCACCTTGATAATCTACGCCGAGCTGCAAAATATTCCACTTGACGATTTGGTATCGCGAATGAAAAACTTTCCGCCCTTCTCCGCCCAAATCTCGGCATGGGCGCGAGAAACGACTTTCGACTTAAACGCAAGTTTATTGAAGCCCAAAGCGTTGACTACGGACAAACCCAACCCGGACCGATGAGTGAAACGACCGATTCAGAGGGTTGGGTCTAATTCACGCAAGTCGCGTGTGATGGCCTCAAATCGTAGGGAACGGCGTGAGTCCAGGTGAGGGACGAGCCGGATACGGAACGCATTTGGTTCATTAGTGTGTTGGGTAGGGCGTGGATGTTGGGAGAGACGGATGAGGATGTAGGACCGGTGTTGGAGTTGACGTTGGCGTTGGACACCGTGTTATTGTTGGTGCCTGATGGGTGTGATGCAGCGAGCTGGGGCGTGTGGATCTGGTTGGGTGCGCTGGTTGAAAGCACGCCAGGGCTTGCGTTCGAGGCGTTATTGCCACTAGCCAGTTGTTGTTGTCGGGGTTAGGCCTCCGTCGGAGCATGCTGGCGAACGCTGATGGTGCAGATGCAACGGATGGAGAGGAAGGCAAAGAGGTGATATTTCCTGGGGAAGCGGGCGGAGGGATAGACACAGTTATCGTGCTTGGGTTTGGTTCTGGGAAGGCAGGATTCGAGTTGGATCGGCGAAGAGGCCGTTGGGCGTTGTTCGCAAGAGTAGATGCGCCTGTGCTTGTAACGAGAAACCCAAATCTGGTCAGAGCTGAGAATGTGCCAGTAGTGGGCGAGGGCGGCCACGGCGGTGAGGCGGAGAGGCCTCTGGGCGGGTTGTTGTCGTTGGGGGTGTTGTTGACAGTGTGAGATGGGACGCCGTTGCGGGGACGGCCACGTAGTAAAGAGCTCACAATAGTGGACCGCAGAGGAGGCGAGTCGCTGCCAGCGCCCGTGGCCAGTGTGAATCAGGAGAAAAACTACAAACTGGGCCGTCAGCCGCCTCCTGGGCTAGATCCTCGCCCTAAATACACAAATGATGCACCACGACATCGGATGCTGCAACTCTGGACAGACTAGTTTAGACGCTGGGGCCATCTCTCTGTCAGCCTTCGACTGACAGGGAAGTTAGGGTTCCAAGGAGCGCTTGACAGAGGTAGGCGGGTAGGAGAGGTCGGAGGTGGATCTTGGGCGTGTGGAAGGCAAAGAAAGGCTGGGCCCCCGTGGACATGGTGACCTTAATCCTGGTTATGAAGCATGGGCGCGTTTTCGACATATGGGTTGAAATAACTCACGCTCTTTCCAGTGCGGCCGTACTAAATGTGCATTGTCAAAATCTACCGAAAAAAAAGGCGAGACACATACTTGAACGCATTCGCACCCGCCTGCCACTCTCTCGACCTCTATTCTGATCTTCGCGCTCTTATAAATGTCCTCCGCGCCACCTTGATAATCCACGCAAAGATGCAAAATATCGCCATCCTTAAGCTGGAACGGCCGACTCCTGATTGGCAGGACTCAATCACGACAACTTGGTACCGCGAATGAAGAACTTTTCCACCCAAATCTCGGCATGGGCACGGGAAACGACTTTAGATTTAAGCGTAAGTTTCCAAAGCGTTAACAACCCATTTCGGACTGGTCGGTGAAACGACCGATTGGAGCGCTGGGCCTGATTCACACAGGTCGCGTGTGATGGCCTCGAATCGAAGGGAGCGGCACGAGTCCAAGTGGGGGACGAGCAGGATACGGAAGGTATTTGGTTGCATTAGTGTGTTGGGTGGGCGTGGATGAGGATATCGTGGGGAGTCCTCCTGGCATGGAAGGCAGACGAGAGTGTAGGACCAGCGTTGACGTTGGCATTGACGTTGGACGCAGCATTATTGTTGGCGCTTGATGGGTGTGATGCGGGGAGCTGGGGCGTGCGCTGGATGAAACCATGGGGCTCCCGTTCGAGGTGGTATTGTCACTAGCCTGCTAGTTTGCGAAGCTATTGGGTTAGGCTTCCGTCTGAGCACGCTGGCGAAGCCTGATGGTGCAAATGAGACAGACGGAGAGGAAGGCAAGGAGGCGACATTTCCTAGGGAAGTGGGCGGAGGGGTAGGCGCGGTTGAGTTGGACAGGCGAGCGCAGAGTGGTGGGTTTCGAATAAGTGGAGGTGAATATTACTGCCGCAGATGGGGGCATCATGGACAGCACAGTAGCCGACCCTGGACTCGCAGTGACCAATCTCAAACCAACACTAAACTTTGCTACTCATCGGTTGCCATTTTATGAGCTCGTTTGATCATTTGGCTGCTATGGAGACAAGGATAGGGCTGGGATGGAGTCAGACAATCGGATGGACATGAGTATCATGTTTTGGTCGCTGCAACAGTATTGATAATGCCGCTACTTATCGTACCCGAAATGCGCATCACCACTCTCTCCGATTATTCTATCATCTCTAAGCCACATTTCCTTCCCCTTGCAGGCAGTTGGCTCATGCACCCTGGGCCTCGCCCGACGCACGGTGCGGCTGTGCGCTTCGGTGATGTGCAATATTACCTCAGGATGGAGACGTGGTACAACTAGAGGGTTGTGGTCAACCGTGTCTGCGCTGATAGGCATCGGTGAAAGACTTATCACGATCTCGGTCCATGAAGAGTAGTCAAAGACGAGTATAGCTATAGTCTTGGCTGATCACCTTTCGGCGAAACGCGTACAGGCAATAGAGATGATTTCGGACTACCCCACGCCGCCTAGATGTTCGACGGTTGGCATATACTGTTCTTCAACGATCGTTTATGATGAGCAAGAGCTTTTGGATAGATCAGATCATTTATCCTATGGTCAATATTCAATGGTTGGGAAAGTTGAAGGGGGTGTGTTTAGGACATTCGCCGAGAGAGGAAGGGTAGATTACAAGGAAGGAATGGATTAGACTTAAGTGGGGAGCAAGAAATTCTGACTTTCAATCGTGTTACCACAGGTAGCAACGGCTAGAATGACCTACGACCCAATTTTATGACTCTAGATGCTTCTCTCCCTCTGCCAGCATTCCCATTCCCTTATTGCACCGTATACCTCGCTCGTCCGCAGCGACGTTGAAGAGCAGAGGTTCGAGCACGCCAAACAGTTGAAATTATCCTTACGACCCGGCAAAGCACTGCCTGTTGTCGACAGCCCAAGGCTAAGACGAGTCAGAATGATGGAGGCTAACCAGAGCAGGAACAGGGAAAGAGTGACCAGACGATTGACAGAGAAGTTAGGGATCCTGGGAGCGCTTGACAAAGGTAGGCGGGTAGAAGTTGGAGGTGGATGTTGGGCGTGCGGCTTCAAGGTAAACAAAGGCTGGGATCCTAGTCTTAATTACGAAGTTTCCACTATATGGTATGGTATTTTTTTGATGTAAACTACTTCGGATGTATTATAGGTTGAAAGAACTCACGCTCGATTGTCTCCGATGTAGGACGATGAAGCTTGATAAGAAAACAATACATCAAGCGTGGAAGTGTGACATTATGTGACGAAGTTCTTTGGTTCTTGGCCACCATCATCACACACTGTACACTGGCACATCATTTGACTTCATGGCATCTGCTACAAACTCTGGTTTTCTACATCATGCCTCAAACATATCTGTGACAGCCAGCAATCTGACTGAAGTTCATAGGGATAATGTATGCAATCATTCACTTAAATCAGAAATTATTACTCATGGTGATAACATTAGATTACAAACTACTACATTACCCCAGGTCCTGCTCCAGAGAGGATACAAACAATGCCTCCTTTGAGGAACCCTAGTCCATTCTTCACTGGTAGAGATGTGTATCTCCAAAGACTTAAAGATTATTTTGGTAGTGATTCAAGTGAAGGAAGAAAGTCCTTCCTTCTATATGGACTAGGTGGCATTGGTAAAACTCAGATTTGTCTCAAATTCATTGAGAAAAACAAACACAGGTAAGTGTATAATTACTCTACATATTTATTTCTGATATATCTGCTCAAGGTTCTCTGATATATTTTGGATTGATGCTTCCTCTGAACACTCCATTGATCTTAGGCTTAGACAAATTACAAATGCCAACAATTTGCCTTCTGGATCTACAGCTAATTCTTCTTTGAAGTGGATTTCTGACAGGAGTAACTGGCTTATGGTATATGATAATGCAGATGGGGGATATGAAATAGTTGAAAAGTTCCTGCCTACAGGAACTGAAGGGAATATTTTGATCACTAGCAGAAACAAGTCACTTATGAGGGTTGCATTGAAAAGGAACTCAATGGAGGTTCAGGGCATGGGAGAGGATGAGGCTGTTTCATTGCTTTTAAATTCTGCTATGCTAGATGGAGATTCTGAAGAAATTGTATTGGCAAGAAAACTTGCATCAGAGTTAGGATACATTCCACTTGCTATTGACCAAGCTGGAGCATACATCCAGGAATGTGGTAGTAACATAGGAGATTATCTGGATATGTATCAAAAGCAGTCCAACCAAGTCATGATGAATTCTGCATTCAAGGGTGCATCTAACTATGGATACTCCACATATGGTACATGGGAGATTTCAATGAAAGAAATTGAACAAAGAGCCAGAATAGGATCAGGACATGAATCACTTGCAGCTCAGAGTGCAATCATGTGCCAAAGATATTTTGCTTTCCTCCATTATGAAAATATCTCAGAAGAAATGTTCAGGAATGCTGCCATAAACTACAGCAAGAGAGATATTGAAGAAGAAAAGAAATTGGGACTGCCACTGTCAATAACAATGTTAAATCCAAAATCACTTTACTTGAATGAAAGAAATGAATGGGACAAATTTTTTTTCCAACAAGGCATTCAAATCTTGGTATCATTCTCCCTAATTAAGAGCAATAATAAACTATATTCAGTTCATCCCCTGGTACATGCATGGAGTAGGGACAGAACATCAACATCAGATGCACCTGTCATATTTTACATGACAAGAGCATTGATATCATGTTCAATTGACCCAGATAATGATGATAACTATGCTTTCTATGCCCAGGTTGTTCCACATATCAGAGAAAGTGATGGATATGCAAAACAATTACAGCTTGAAAAACATTATTATGATGATGAACATAGAAGATTTGGATCTGCTTTTTATATTGTTGGGAATTGGTTAGATGCAGAGAAGTTGAATGTACAGAATATAAAGGCAAGGAAAGAAAAACTTGGACCTGATCATCTTCACACCCTTAGAAGCATGGGCACTTTGGCAATCACATTGCACAAACAAGAGAGATGGGGGGAGTCAGAAAAGCTCCAAGTGCATGTCATGGAAAAATTGAAAGAAATGCTAGGGACAAACAATCCAGATACTCTCATTGTCATGGCCAATTTAGCAAACACATACAGGAATTTAGGAAGATGTGATGAATCAGAGAAGCTTGAGCTGTATGTGATGGGGAAAATGAAGGAAATACTTGGGACAGATGACCATCCAGATACTCTCAAAATCATGGCTAATTTAGCAATCACATACAAGAATTTAGGAAGAAATGATGAAGCAAAGAAACTTCAGATGTATGTGATGGGAAAAAGGAAGGAAATACTTGGGACAGACCATCCAGATACTCTTACTGTCATGGCCAATTTAGCAAACACATACAGCAACTTAGGAAGAAATGATGAATCAGAGAAGCTTCAGGTGTATGTGATGGAGAAAATGAAGGAAATACTTGGGACAGACCATCCAGATACCCTTGCTATTATGGCCAATCTAGCAATCACATACAGAAATTTAGGAAGAAATGATGAATCAGAGAAGCTTGAGGTGTATGTGATGGAGAAAAGGAAGGAAATACTTGGGACAGACCATCCAGATACTCTCAGAGTCATGGCTTATTTAGCAACCACATACAAGAAATTAGGAAGAATCAATGAATCAGAGAAGCTTCAGGTGTATGTGATGAAGAAAAGGAAGGAAATACTTGGGACAGACCATCCAGATACTCTTGAAGTCATGGCTAATTTGGCAACCACATACAAGAAATTAGGAAGAAACAATGAAGCAAAGGAACTTGAGATGCATCTGATGGGAAAAAGGAAGGAACCTGGCCATCTGCAGGCCCTTGAGAATACCTCTTAATTAAGATACAAGAAAATAGGATGGCTTGGAAAAGCAGGAGCACTATTAGATAAAGTTTTCATGTAATGTAATGGCACCAGAAAGTTATGTGACTTGTTCTGATTCCAAAGTATAAAATATTTGATTGTGTTTTCAGTTGATAGTTGGTACTTGAATGAATATAAAATTGATATGGTTCATGTAATTTAGCATGAATTTCCATTGGCTATAACTTGAGGTTTATATTAAGGCCTTCTGTAGTCATTCTTGAGACAGCTGCCATAGAGTAATTGTGCTGCCTGTTTTATTGAATCAATGATAGCTTTTTCCACTTACTAGGCCAGGAGCTCTGCTGATACCTAACTATCAATATTAGGGAAGAGATAATACTAAGCTATAACAATCAATGTGCACTGAGAGAAGCTATGTATCTAACTACCAAAATTATCATGGATTAGAAGAGGAGATGCTCATAGTGTTCTAAACAAGCACCAGCATAGGAACACAAGACTGTCATTAAAAGAAACTAAAAAGAAACACATAGAATGTCAACACTTGAGAATAGTGATACCCGCATTTTCTCTGCTATCATTCATCAACCATATTAACCATCACCGCTTTCTCTTCCCGCCTGTGGATCGACCACCAGTAACCGTAGCCCCACCAATACCCCCAGACCCAGCAGCTACCCCAAATTCGGTAACCGCGCCTTCCGCACCATCGACAACAGGAACACCACCAGCCACAGCAGCAATATTGACATAGTCGCGCTCTTCGTCGTCCATGGGAGAATCTTCTTCAGGACCGCCGTATCTGTACAGGTGTGAATAGAGTGCTTAGCAATGAGTGATAAGATTTGAGAACAGCGAGACCCATTCACTCAATCGCATCGCCTATCTCCATATGATCCGATTCCTCTACTCCTGCTCCTAGCCTTGTGACCAACACCGATATACCGTCATCATCCGTACAGGCTGTTACACCCCCGTACCTAGAACCCCTTCTTCCAACTACGGCTCCACTCCCGCTCCGAGCGCGCCTCGAACCCAAAAGGGAAGCGTGGGGAATGGTATCTGCCTCGACCTCCGTTTCAACACCGGCCTCACGGTCCCTGTCCCTGTCCAATGACAGCTCTGTGATGGGGATCAAACGAACAGGCGTCCCAGTCATAGTGGTATTGGGGTTCAAGTTAGGGCTTGCCCCTAAATGCGCGGGAGGAAGATGAGGAGGCGGCGGGGTAGACGCATCGCTCATCTCTGCATCTTCCTTCTGTTGTTGTCGTTGTGGGGAACGAAACGACCCGTTTCCGTTCCCACCCGCATTATCTCCGTCCCGACCTTGAGCGCCAGCATTCAGCGAGCCTGTTTCTGCATCGGCTTCTTCAATGTCGATATCAACGTCCGGAGCTTCTACCTCCACATCTTCATCGAGATCTGCATATGTCCTGCATAAGGGACAGGAGAACGCAGGGTGATGGACTTCGATAATCGGACGAATGCATTTATAATGAAAAGTGTGGGAACAAGGGGCGATGAATAATGCTTGACGGATGGTTACGGCGAATAGACCTGCGCATAACACTGTTAGAGGACGCATATAGGAAGGTGAACAACGTACAGATGCAACAGTCTGGGATTTGAACTTTTGATGGTTTTGATTTACTGTTCGTACCGACTATCGGGGTAGTCGGAGCCATCGTTGGGCCAACAATGGCCGCGAGGTTCTTTAAATTTTTCAGTGCGGCCGTACTATATGTTCATTGTCAAAATCTACCGAAAAAAAAAAAGGCGAGGCACATACTTGAAGGCATTCGCACCCGCCTGCCACTCTCTTCCGACCTCTATTCTGATCTTCACGCTCTTATAAATGTCCTCCGCGCCACCTTGATAGTCCACGCCGAGCTGCAAAATATCGCCGTCCTTAAGCTGGAACGGTCGACTCTCCTGATTGGCTGGACTTAATCGAATATGATTCAGAAAAGTTCCACTCGACGACTTGGTATCGCGAATGAAAAACTTTCCACCCTTCTCCACCCAGATCTCGGCATGGGCACGAGAAACGACTTTAGATTTGAACGCAAGTTTGTTGGAGCCCAAAGCGTTGACTGCGGACAAGCCCAACCCGGACCGGTCAGTGAAACGACCAATTCGGAGGGCTGGGTCTGATTCACGCAGGTCTCGTGTGATGGCCTCAAATCTGAGGGAACGGCGTGAGTCCAAGTGGGGGACGAGCCGGATACGGAAGGCGTTCGGTTGCATTAGTGTGTTGGGTAGGGCG
>QFEO01000766.1:0-24382 GCA_003316615.1 Amanita pseudoporphyria
GAATAGAAAAGAATCTTATTACTATCAAAATCACAGAGTGACTACGCGCTAAGACCGCGAAGCGGTCTTGTATGTACATACTACGATTTGTAGTAAATGTCTATATCAAACACAATACTAAAGTTCGTGATTCGTATCCGAAAAAGAGCCCGCTGTGGGGTTTTTGTCCAAAAATTTACATATGTCCGAGAAGTTGTTTCGAGAAGCTGTAGCGTCAAACATATTGGCAAATCTATCTACGTACCTTGCGCAATGACAGAGAATGTGGCGGCGATCCTGGAATTCATCGCATGTTGGGCAGTTTAGCTGTGCATCTGGCCATCTAGAGGGGAAGAAGGACCTATATTCTCCGCTAGGCATATGCCCGGAGACAAGTCTAAAAGCTCGGACGGCAACATCCAAGTTGCGCCCGGTGTGTTTAATGAAGTACGGCTGGCCTCTGATGGCGGCGGCTACTATCTTGCCTTTGCTAGAGTTTATGCGCAACGTATGTTTTCCTCGACCATGATGGCTCTTAAGCTCGCGGTTCCACGCTCTCTGTTGAGAGGTGGCAAATTGATTCAAGGATCCTGCTAACGTACTGTAGGAGAGCTCTTCTGTCTTATCTGTGACCGCGGTCAGTCTGTCGACGCTTTAGGACACGTTTTAAAAGTTGAATTTGTAAAAGACCTAACTAAGAGTGCAAAAAAACCACAGCGCCCAGGATTCTCGCGTGGTTGTATGTTTCTAGTCCCAGCCTCGATCGGTCGTCACTACCATCAAATGGCGGACAGGACGACTCTTTCGATACGCGACTGTCAAGGTAATGGTATTTGTCTTGTTGTGTGGGCGGTGACGACCGTGTGTCCAAGAGCGCTAAACGTGGCAGCTACGCTAAGCTTACTCCATGGCATCGACCTCCGCTCCTGACAACGACTCCGACTCGCCCATCCGCGTCCTTGTCACTCCCACTCAGTCATCTTACTTTGCAGGAGAATCGCTCTCCATAACCATCACCTTTACAAACACACATTCGCCCGACTACCCCGCGTATCCTTATGGTTATGTATCTCCTGGAATACCTGCAACACCTGCGTCTGTCTCGCGCACCGTATCACATACCCATAAGCGGGGTTCTCATTCGATCAGCTCGGCGCCGTTGGCACGACCTCCCACGTCTCCTGGTATGCCGAGCCGAAGTGTGGTGGTGCCCAGTGTTGGGACAAGCTCGCCTTCGATGTTGGGATGGAGAGGGGGCGTGAGGGGGAAGACCGATGTGGAGAGAGAGGTGCCGAGTAGGAAGGGACTCATTGGGAAGCCGCAATGGGAAGCTGGGAGGTTGAATGGAGAGTCTGGAGAGGTGGGTGCTTTGGCCCCTCCTATGGTGAATACCGAGTCTCGGTTCCAGATGAGTGGGTCTCGTTCGCCGTCTCCTCCTTCGCCTACGACAACTGCACCGGGGACACTTTCTGCATCCGCCTCCGTAGCAACATCGACAGCTCCTTCTAGCCCTAGCCCTATATTCTCGCCAACGAGTGATACCAAAGGATCTGGATGCGTATTCCCACCACCTTCCTCTCAGTTCGTGTCAACCCATGATACTTCACGGGGTCAGTCTATTATAGGACTAGGTCCGCCACCCAAAGGATTCAAATCTACGTCAGACACGAACGCAATTGCAGTGCAGTACAGACAAGCCTCGGTTGATATCCCACTGTTCTCAGCACCTCCTTACATGAAATCGTCCTATTCCCACCCTCATTTGCAAGGGCACCAATCCCAGCCTCATCTCCCTCCTCATACCCAAGGTTCAGGCCATGCACATCTATACCCATACCTCCAGTCACGTACTGCGTCTTCACCTTTGTTTCCTATCCTTCCACATCCGAAATCGGAATTGATACTCTATGCCTATGCTCAGCTCACCGGATCAGTCGTTCTCCCTCCAGCGCCGAACGGCTCAAGCTCGAGTACAGGTATGAAAGAAGAAACGCCTGCGATGAAGAGGCTCAGAATAAAGTTGACAAAGCGAACGGTGATAGGAGGTGGGAGTATGGATATCACGCCGTCTTTACAGTCGATGCAGAAGAGTCCTGGCTCCAGTTCCGCGCGTAGTCCTGGGTTTGCACCACCGGCATTATCAACTAGTATGGGCTCTCCTGGCTCGCGTCCACCGAGACCGCGGATACGTGCGACACACGCACGCTCGCCGTCGTTGGCAGCCGGGATCTTTTCCAGTTTACTCTCGCCTACTTTGCCTTCTCCTACGCCGTCCCCTTTGTCCCCCACAACGCCTACTATGCCTGGAATGCTTGCAACGCCCCGGTCCGTATCGATAAGCGTGGGCGCGCACAAGCCTAGTATGTCGTTATCCGGTGTTGGAGAGGTGCCATGGACGAAACCACAGGGAAAGGATGGTGTAGTTGGAACATTGGACGTGGTCGATCCGGAAGTTCCACTCCCGGTGTTTGACTCTCAGCCGTCCATGTTGGCGGTAGACCTATCGTTGGGACCTGGAGAGTCCAAGAGCTGTACGTTCCGATTCTCTTGTATTGGACTATCCAACGAATTTGACATGGGGTAGATACCTACTCGATCAAGCTACCTTCTGTTCTCCCACCTACATTCAAAGGCCGCTCCATCCAGTTCTCGTATGAACTCTCTGTGGGTGTGTGTCGTTCTGCTTCAACGCCGAGTGGGACGCTGTTTCCCCCTCCGTCGCTTGCGAGTGGGAGCGGTGTGAGTAGGGTGGTCAAGGTTCCGATTAGGGTGTATAATAATGTTGCCGGTACGTTTTCTTGTTGTGTTTGTATGGTTGGTGTTAACGGTAAGACGAAGTTGGGCGAGTTCCTAGGCCGTATAACCTGCTATGGCCTGTTGGACGGCGGATACGAGAGAGAAAGGCGCAGGGAGTGGTTACGGAGCAAGGGAAAGATGGGAAGACTAACCTGGGTAAGTATTTATTGCGATGATTGTGTTGAGGAAAGGCTAATTGGGTGCAGTGGCTAAAGAAGACGCAGACGGAAAGGAAGAAACGTTGGGAGAGTTTCGAGAAGAGGCGAGAAGGATGCTTGTGGCAGGAACTGGACAGCCCAGGCAGGAAGACGAGTCTGACCGGGAGGAAGCATCGATTGGATGTCGCGAGGCTGTTGAGATCCTGACACGGAATCCTAAAAGGGGTAAGCCATATTTCCGTTCATTAGGGTGGCATTTCATTGACATGTGATAGTTTCGTATGATGTGAGCAAGGATGAGGTGAACGTTGCCGTGTTGACGTTTACCAAGTCAGCGTATCGGTTGGGGGAGACGGTGTTAGGCATTGTCGAGTTTAATGACAGGAAAGGAAAGGCGAGGGTGTTGCAGGTGCGTTGGTTGTTGCGTGTGGAGTGATGTGCTTATCATTTGATAGATGTCGGCGATGCTGGAAGCGCATGAAAAGCTTCCATCGTCTTTGGTTCCTTCGACTGTGCCACTGAAACGCGTCCACGCGGAGCAACATCAGTCGTTTGTAATGTCTGTATTGCGGACGACATTCTCGTTGGATATTCCTTCCGATGCAAGCCCTGCGTTTCAGGTGGGTGTAGGTGAAGAAAATGAAGGAGCAGGGGGAGTGGAATGGAGGGTGAGGTTGTGCCTCTTGGTAGGGGTTGCGTCTGATGAAGCAAGTGTGGGCATAGAAGGAGTGAGGTTCAAGGGGATGATGAGGGATGGGCCGAGGGAGATATGGGGTTCTGCGTGGCGTGCATCGCCGAGTATTGCGCCCATGGAGAAGAGAGAGGAGAGGCGGGTAGAAGGCCCTACGGAAGATGTTGGTGCCGGCAGTGGGGTGCGAGGGTGGGCGTACTACCTGGCGTCTGCGCTTCTTGGGCCGTCAACGCCCGAGGAAAGAGATCACGAGGGAGACGAGTGGGATGAGGATGAATATGACGGAATCAAGGCCGATGCTGGGGGTGGCGTTGGACGGGGGGTTAATTATGGTGGTGGGGAGCAGGGGTGGGGCGATGCACAGGTGTCGATGGTGGAATGCAGCGTACCAGTGGTGGTATGGGGAGGGAATACGGCGTTCAAGGCGGTGAGTGTGATGTTCGGCGTCTAGGTAGGAATGAGCGCTGTGATTGGCTGGAGTGAGACATGTGACTGAGATCAAGGACGGCCATAGACTCTCTCATAGACCTCCGTCTAGAGTCCTTTAATTTTCCTTTCTTTTTCTTTTCTTCCCGGAAGGGCAGTGGGGTAGATCCAGAGTGCTCACGACTCCTATATCGCTGCCCAAAAAAAGAGCGCGCGAGTCTGCAATGTCTCTCTATACCGCACAAAATAACACCGACGACGACCGCAAGAACAGGTTCCTAGCTAGCTCCACAGGTCCAGAGGCACACGGCAGCAGCCACTCAAACGGGAACGGGAACGGGGGTGGAGATGCTGGTACTGGGAGTGGCTTTGGAGGTGGTGGAGGGGGCGCGAGTGCAGGTGTACCGTCGCTGAGAGAGAGGGCTGCCAGCCAGCCTCCCCGCACGGGCGACCATAGCAATAGCTTTTTCTCCTCTCCCTCAGCTGCTCATTTTATTCCTTCTAGTGTTGGCAACGGCAGCCCCTGGACGACGTATCGCACCCCACTGGGGGCCAATGGTGGACGAACGGGCAACAGCGGCGGGGCTGGCACAGGGGCAGGGGCAGGGGCTGGAACCGCAGGGCCTCCCCAACCCGTTCCCATCCGGAGCTCATCCTTCTCCGCCCAGTCCCATTCGCACTTCTCCTCTGCGATGCGCGAGCGTGCGTTCCCCTCTACGTTTGAAGATGATGAGTCGGAGCTGCTCTCGGACACGGCGACGACGTTCGGGCGCACCGATGAGCGGTATGTTCCCCCCTCGCTTTCTCGTGGCCGCCCGACGACCTATGGCCCCGATCCGAGTCGGAGTCGCTCTCAGTCGCTCGCGACGATGCCTCGTCCGCCTTCGATCGGGAGCAGCTCGTCCATGTCTTATCTCCGCACGCCGACCATGCAGAGCTGGAACGAATCCCTCTTGTCTTCGCTTGGTTCTTCGTCCTTATCCACGTCCAGTCCGCTCAACATACAAGGTGGAGGGAGTAGATATGGGGAGATCAGGCCCCCAGCGGGCAATGCTACGATGGCAACCCGGTACGGTTCTCTCGGCACTTTTGGAGTGTCTCCGAGTCGTATTCACACTTCTCCTTCTCCCTCTTCGCCCCTTACTCCTGCCGGTGGTATGGGAATGCCGTTCTTGACTCCAAACGGGTTCCCTTCTGCCACCTCTTCCTCTCGCAGGTACCACGATGTGTCGAATATGAGCCCTTTTGTACGCGATGTCGGGGAGATTTTGTTGGAAGGCAATTCTGAGTTGGGAAGTTTGTGGGCGGGGATTCCGCGTGATGAAGGAAGTGGAACGGCAAGTGGAACGACGAGTAGGAGGCATAGTGTGAGTGTTGTGCAGCCGAGAAGAGGGGGAAACAATATTGTTGGATTCAGTGGGCCTGGCGCGGCCGATAGCCCATCTGACGAGCAACAACCTGTCACGCGATCGCATGTTTACCAGCATTCGGCTTTCAGCAGTGCTGGCTTGGGGGGATCTTCACATTATGTGGGCGGTTCGCGCGGGTCAGGCCGTGACAGTGCTGGGCCTCCTGGTGTTGGACTTGGGCGAAGCCTGTTATTGACGGATGAGGAGCTGGCGGGGGATCTTGGGCTGTTGAACATCAACCCCAATGAGCCACCATCGACATCATCTTCAAAAATGCATTCTCCAAGCCAGTCATCTTCTCTTCCCGCATATGCGCCTCATTCTCGCAGCCCGGTGTCTATGAGGGATACTACATCGCCTTTTAGAGGACTAGGAATTACCACCTCTGGGACAAACGGCGGTGGAGCGTCGTCCTATTTCCAGTCGTCGATCCGGCAGCAACGTCAGCAAATTAGTACGCCAACTGATGACTATCCCGGAATCGCAGATAGTCCTCAGAGGAGCACATTGGGTATGCAATTTGAAACGGGCCAACAACAGCAGCAGCTTTATAGTACGGAAGGCATCAAAGGGTCTCCCTACATCAATACGAGGGTGTCTGGGTATGCTGCTGCTGCTGCCGCGTCTCCCCTTTCGCCTACTAGTGCGGGCAGTATCAGCACATCACCTACGACGTCGAGGTTGATGGTCAACCCTCAGCAATCGCCCTACTATGCCCAACAGAGACGGCTTTCAGATGCCACACATGGTTTGCAGCCCGGGGCACCAGGCTCCGCCACAGTCACTGGAGTTGTTGGCGTGCCCGGCCAAGGCCCTACCTCACCAACCTCCACAGGGCCTAACGTGAACGACTATGGCAAAGGCATCCCTCTGCATAGTGTCCCCTCTTCCTGTCCGCTATTCATTGTCGAGTTCAAGGCAGGCAGGACGGACCTATTTTACCTGCAAGATCCTAAGTTGGACGTGCGTGTAGGCGATCTGGTTATTGTAGAAGCAGATCGGGGGAGGGATTTGGGTAAGGTGGTGAATGATGGAATTACGGTGAGGGAGGTGGAGGCGTGGCAGAGGCAGCAGGCGGAGAGGGCACAGGCTCAGTCTCAGACGCATACTCAGGTGGGGATGGGGATGGGTGGGGGCGTTGGGCCGGATGGCCAGCCGACGAGTCCGGTGATGGCTAGCGCCTCGTCTGCTGGAAAGAAGGAGATTAATCCAAAGATGATAATTGCCAAGGCAGGGCCACATGATACGCAGTGCGTTATTTTCTTTTTCTTTTCACTTAGGGTTAATCCGATGGCGTGTTGCTAGAATGCTGGCTGCGAAGACGCAGGATGAGCTCAAGGCGTTGCAGCTGTGTCAGAGCAAAGTGCGGGCGAAAAAGTTGCCGATGGAAGTGGTGGATGCGGAGTATCAGTGGTGAGTTGTCGATGTACTGGTTTTTGAATGAAGACGGTGTTGATGGAGTGTGGTGTAGGGACCGTCGCAAGTTGACGTTTTACTTTATTGCGGATAAGAGGATTGATTTTAGGGAGCTTGTCAGAGAGTTGTTTAGGTCCGTTTGCGTTTTATTCTCTTCTTGGCCAGTTACCTATACTCCTCCCTTCTCTAGATTGTACAAAACTCGCATTTGGATGGCCTCATTACAAGGTCCTGGCGGATTCGAGCAGTGACGGACGGCTCGATATCCAACATTGAAAATAAGCATGAAAAAGAAACAGACCCGGCTTACGACTACTGAACTTCTATTTATTGGAATCTACTGCTACTGCTCTCATATACATGTTCTCCTGCGCTTGTACCCGCCCCGGTCGGCGAGCATGCCTCGATCATGTGGTTTATGATGGGTTTTTCTGCACCTCTTTTGACATTTCGCATTCTGTTCTAGCTTGTTTTACTATTTCCTCGGTACTGTTAGTTTTCTTCTTTTTAACGCATTCATCCGTTGACTCACCGCTTCCAGTTTCTAGCCCTCGCTGTATACAAGACAAACACGTGCAACCAGGACGCTCTTTGCCACCCGTTCTATTCTTCTTCGTTTGATCCCGCTTCCGCATGTTTTGCGCTTTTTGTTAAGTTACCCTCGCTTCGTCGCGTGTGTGTAGTTATTCTTTGTGTGCGTGTACGATAGGTGCTTCTTTTTTTTCTTTCGACTACTGAATTCAAGATCTGTGATTGTGCTTCTATATGTTTGTATCTCTTGCCAGGATAAATCGGTTAGTCAACAGGTATTTAGAACTCATGTATGCAGTGAATCAACGTTTTTATTCATTCTCTCTCTTTTGAAGTGGTGACGGTACTGTAAACGTTGTGATCGAATCAAGGATTCGGCAACGTTACGGCCATGACAAAGGCGAGCAAACAAAGAAACTAAAATAGAACTGGAAAGGAGCCTGAGACACATACTCAGAGACGGTATATAAGACGCTACGTAGCGATTACATCTCAGACAAACGGGCTCTCTCTCTGACTGCAGCTTCTGACCCTCTGCGTATAGCTCCCGTCCCCGTCCTAGGACATCCTCTACCCGTTTCATGTAGGCAGATAGTTGGCGCTCGATTTGACGACCCCAGATGATGGGACCAGCTATTGGTGGCAAGCCACGCATTTGAGACATCAGATTTTTGTTTTGACCCAAACCCTTTTTCCAATTAGACACCAGTAAGGGGGAGGTACTTTTTTCTTGCTTCCTTAAACACAACAGACAGCGGTGGTGGGGGTCTTTTATTTTATTTTATCCCCTTCTCGCTCCCAAACGCTTCTGGGACACCATTTGAGAAGTATTTGTATTCGACTTGGGCGATGTGGTAGGTGATGAGGTCCACCCGTCAATCCCACCACTCCCATCAAATCCCCTTCACGCCGTGACGACCTTACGTCGTTGACTATTCCTGCAATCTGTGGTACTTCCCTTAACAAATTATTTTCCCACTTTCCTCGACTCCACGCGATACGCCAATCACGCGGTCAATCGCATTTTTCCGCTTCCTTGGCTTTTGTGCTCACAGGTTCGCTCTTGACAAGACAGATCGGGGCCGGGCTCCGCTTCCTCTTTCATTTCCTTTCTGTTCTTACTGAAATTACTCATCACGGCGAGAATCTATGCGAACACAGCAAGTTCTCCTGTACGTCAGAATTCAAGTTGACAAGTTGATCAACTGGATGGTACAGTCAAGGGGCATCATTTGGGTGTTCTCGGGGCACAAGCAATTCGTCGATAGGGGCACTCGACGGCAGTGATTCCCAGTTATTGAAATCCCTAGAAAAGGACCCAACTGTGCCTTCACGACGAACCTCTGAAAAGAATGACATCCTTATCTTGGACGTTCTCCCATCATACCTCGTCTCGTACTTTTCTCTTCCTTTTTTGTTTATTTTCTGACTGGTCGGCGTAAGAGAACGTTTGCGACTCGTTTTCACCTCGTATCTAGAGCTGTTTGTGTTTAGGTGACCTCCTACCTATCGGGTTCATCTTTTTGATCCCCACCTTTCAATTACGCTCTTATCTCGAGTCCCTCATATTTCAGGTGCGGAACCCGGGCTAAGTTCTTAGGCTCTCAATTTTACGGGCTCTAGCAGCCCTCTTCTCAAGTTGAAGCACCACAATTTTATTTTGTAACTAGGCTCCATTCCATACAGTCCTCGATTGTACGTCGTCCCAGTTTGGCCGTTGTTGTGAGCATGTGGATGTGTCACACCATAAGTCACACGACGTTCGTCTCTTGTGAAAAATGGAGAGCCCATTGAGAGGCCCGACACCGAGAGAGGACAGAAAGGACCCAGGAGCCACAGCTCATGGGATTGTGATATAGCAGGAATGTCTGATAACGAGAGACAGATTCAAAAAGAAAGAGAAAAAGCGCGACTAAGAGGCCTTCCCTTGCAAGCGGGCTGTATGGTGGCCAGGATGGTCCCTTAGGGCCTTTGTTGCGCAGTCGAGATTGAGCAGGGCCATCTGCTCGGGTTTGAAGCGGGCACATAACAGTTGACACAGAGGAGGCGGTCGAAGGAGGATTCCACAGCTACAGCAGTTCTATGAGCTTCGAGAGGGTGGTTACCGGTGCACCCCACAAACATTAGCGGGAGGAGCACTTGCGGGACGAGTGGCTCCAGCGCAGAAATATCCACACAAGGTGGCAGCACGGGGAAGGGTCCAAGCACGGGCCAGGTGAGGGAGACGAAAGGAGAAAACATTGGCATTCAAGAGGCTCTCTACTTTATAAGCCGTGTCTACAATGGCACGATCTAATTGAGTAATTACAGCATTTCGCATCAGGGGCCCAGTTCTCGTTGCCAAAGGACTTGATGTAATTGCTGCCAACTTTGTCGGGCGCCACTGACAAGTGACTCGGCTCTTATATCCGTATTCCCTTTTGAACTCAGGTGTGTCAAGGAGCTTGTTTCAAACCATTAGGGCCGTCTTTGCTAGTATTATTAAGGCAATCGGATGCCACACCATAGATTTCCAACCGTGATCATACTATAGGGCTCTGGTAGCTCACGCGCTCAGCACTCAAGGGCCTACCGTTCTTCCGCTTGCACCATGAGCGCCGCAACTGCAATGGACTAAATAAAACTCTGTTCAATTATGTAGAAATTGCAAAGAGTATGTGCTCCATAGCAGCGTTTATTCATCCGGGGTACCCGTATTACTGCCCTCATGACGGCCTTGGCTATTATGTTTTGTTTGGAAAGCCCCCCTTCAACGTCTTCAAAGTGAAGTGCCCTAAGTGCGTAAACCGCCCCTTAAATTTGGTGGCAAGGGGGCGGTTCCCATTGGGACGGTGTCCATGGGGGCGGTTCTCGTTAGGATGGTGTCCATTGGGGAGGCTCTCGTTAGGATGGTGTCCATTGGGGAGGTTCTCGTTAGGACGGTGCCCATTGGGGAGGTTCTCGTTAGGACGATGTCCATGGGAGAGGTTCTCGTTAGGACGAATTCCATTGGGGAGGTTCTCATTAGGACGACGTCCATGGGAGAGGTTCTCGTTAGGACGGTGTCCATTGGGGAGGTTCTCACTAGGACGATGTCCATGGGGGCGGTTCTCATTAGGACGATTTCCATTAGAGCCTTGTTTCTCTTTGCTACCTTTAGGACCACCACAGTCGTAAGTTCAACACTATTGCTTCAAACAATCAGATAAGCAACCAACCACAAATGAAACCCTTAAGGCCCCTGGCTTCCAACATTTCATCAAGATGCGAAACTTCATCGCCCAACCGACGTCTTTCTAATTCATCTCCTGGCGCATTCCAGTGGTCATGCTCCTGGATGGCATCTGTATCGGGAGAACCTTGAGCGTATCTGTACAGGTCCCCTAAGGTAGCATGACGTTCATCTTGGCTACTTTGATTCAAACTACGGTCAAATCAGCATGTACAGAGTCCAATAACGATATAACACACGTGGTTCCTTTGTCTAGAGGTTCCACGGAATGCAGTGTACGGACCCTATTGATGGGTTGGGCATGGACGACCAGATTGGCTGAAAGGAGCGCAGCAAGGACGAAGAAAACTTTCAACATTATAATCTTATATGACTGAAGGACAGACGGCGAAGTGGAAGAGCTAAAAAGTGGCCACAGGTAAGCGTTTCCGCTTCCCTTTTTCCGAGGACAAATAGGAATAACTTACCGACCAGCACTTAAGATGAAGGGGACCAGCTAAATAGACGAAAGAGAGTCGGTTAGTTACCACTCGTCTACCATTCCAAACGGACAGGACGCACCGACCAGCACTAGTTTTGAGGATTTGGAGGGCCTAAATTGCCCTCGGGACGACACTCTTTCTATACCTGCATAGTGCATTAGCGATCAACCCGGTGAGACGTGAGCCTGCTTATTCGGGTTTTGGGCCTCATCTTTCATCACAGAGACCATCGTGGATTTCTGCGGGAGCAGTTCTAATGGAGAAATTATGTGCTATTTTAAGCAGGAGCTTACATAAGTTGCTCTCAGATTCGCTACCATGATGTCTCCCTAAGCGACGCAGGCGGGCTTTGACAATAAATCCCATTCTCCCCTTCGAGAACAACACCCGAGTGAGTACAGATACCATGGACCAAATCTCCTGTTGTGTCACACAACAACTTGCCAGACGTTTTCGTACCCATGAGTTCCCTGTGCTCATTTGTAAAGATAGGGCAAAGCTGATCCAATGGGATCGTTCGGGCGCCGTCGTTATGCGCTCCTTTTCATATGTGGAAGTGGCAACATTCTTCTGGCGATATACCCATTCTTCATCAGCAACGCGTGAAGTTGATGAACCTGCCGTTACATCAAATGACGCCGATATGATCTATGCTCAAAAAGCAAGAGCCGCTCTTGGGCTCGATGATGAAACTCCCCTGTACAAGTTTACAATCTACGGAGAGGAAGAGGAGGATGTCTCTTATTGTTTCGGTAACAAGCCGTGGTTCAAGGGGAATGGGTCACCAACAGGTCGAGCCACTTGAGTCTTCGCTATTTATTCACCGGACCTTGAAAAGTGTGTCCTCATGAAGGACACGTGGAGAGTATCCCTTCGTGGCATGCAAACAGAAGGTGCTATATATCGGCTTCTTTATGCAGGTAGTGATGTCCCATATTTCGCGTTTTACCCAAGGTGGGGATGCCACTCCTCACGCTCGTTCACACAAGTTTGCCAAATGCTTTGGTCTTAGACCACGACCACATAGCCATTATCGTTTCATTCTTGATGATATTGGTCGTGATCTAACATCCTTTGGGACGACGAAGGAGCTGGTTGAGGTGATGGCTGATGCGTTGCAAGGTACGCGAAGCAACGAAGATTCCTGTTCCTGTCTGATTAGTGCTCCTTTCTTTCCCTTAGCTCATACGGAAGCTTTTGAAAATGCAAAGATCCTACATCGTGATATTAATGTTGCCAACATTATAATCAGTGATCGTGGTGGGCTTTTAATCGACTGGGATCTTGCCAAGGATGTCGAGGATATCGAAAGGGTCTATCGGCAACCGTTCCGCATGGTAAGTCTTGGTTTCGATAAATCTCATGACCAGTATGTCATCCCCATCCTGACGTCGTTGCAGGGGACGTGGCAGTTTATTGCGGCCCGGCTATTGCAAGCCAGGGAATCAGTAGTGATTACTCCAGCTGATGACTGGGAGTCTTTTTTCCATGTCTTGAGTTGGGTTGCCTTGCGCTTTACTAGACATGGACTCAACCCGGGCCAGTTGACGAACGAGTTGAAGAATACCTACAATAACTCATATGTGGACGGTGGCAAGGTCTACAGCGGCATGAACAAGGAGATGAGCATTAGATCCCGGTTCATATCCTCAGATGCTCAAATTCCCCCTGGCCCTCTTCTCGATCTTCTCAAGGACCTTGTCGACGTGTGTGCTGTCCGTTATGACAAGCCACCCTCTAGTGAGGATCAGGAAGAGTACAAGCTTTTCTTGCAAGATGTTGCTCGGAATCCGTCGCTGGGGCATTTTGCTACTATATACCCCTTCAAGCGTTACCAGGAGCGCAAGGAGAAGCTCAAACCACTATGGATGCTGAATAGATTTAGGGAGGCGGCAAACAGTCGGGCATGGGATATGGGGCTGAGAGGACGACGGTTTGAGAATCCATTAACTTGGGCTGATGGAGTGGTCATTACGACTAAGCGCCGAAGCGCATTCGAGACTGACATGCCCCGACAGAGCAAAAGGTTCAAACCGACGCTGGATGATGGTAATAATGAAACAGCAGAGGATATATCCTGACGACGTCGAAGAAGAAGGCAGTGAATATGCTACTGATGAACATGAGTTGAATGATTATATTATGGTAGTGAAATGGGATGAAGCTGAAATGGACTGGGAGGGTGATGAGGACGACCTGGTTGATGAGCCTCGAACAGACTCCGAGCCTGCGTTAGGACAGGCGAAGTAGTCACAGATTGCGTCGACAGATAGCGGTGGTGGGGATCTTATTTTATTTTATCCCCTTCTCGCCCTCCAAGACGTATTCGTATTCCACTTGATCGGTGGTGGAGTCTACTCGTCAACCCCACCATTTCTGAAGCTTCCTGTCAATCCCCTTCACGCCGCGACAACCTTGTGTCATTGAGTATTCTTGCATTCTGTGCTACTTCACTTTGCAGATTATTTATCCGCTTTCCTTAACCACGCCCACTGCATGCGATGCGTCAATCACGCGGGCTCTGCTTCCCCTTTCTGTTCTTGTTGAAATTTGAAATAACGATGATCCATCTGCATCAAGTCTCGCCGACACAAATTCTCCCACGCATCAAAATCCGAGACGGCAGGTTGATCAACTAGACAGTACTTAGGGTCAAGGGGCATCATTTGGGTGCCCCCCCGCGCTTGGAGGGGATATCCATTTATAGGGGTACTCGATGGCAGTTGTTGAGGCCCTCATGACAAGCTTCTGAAAAGAGCTTTCCCATCACGCCACATTTTGGGCTCTTCTCTGTCTTTTTAATTCACTTTCTGGTTGCTTGGACTGGTCAGCCTAAGAGGATGAGTGTGATCAGTTCTCGTCTCGTATCTACTGCTTTTGTGTTTAGGTGATCTCCCACCTGTCGAATTCATCTTTTTGATCCCCACCTTTCAATTACGCTCCCCTCAGCTAAGCCTTCTCAAGGAGCAGAGCTGAGGCTAAGTTTTAAGTTCTCAATTTTACGGACTCCATCGTCCCTCTTCTCAAGTTTAACGTTTAAGTACCATAAGATTTTGTGACCGAGGTCGAATATCACGTGACTAGACTGTCTGCTAGTGTCACAATTGCACGTGAACAGGTCACGCCGCGGCCATCATGCCTCCCAAAACGACGCAGACAGATACACCCCGTACGCCTCCTCAACGCCTCCCTCCTCTCCATGAAACGCCAATCAGTAAGAAAGTCTCTGGCGCTATGCCATACACGTCAATGCACTACAAAAGAGACACGAGGATGAACGACGTTGGGTCGGAGATGAAGGGTAAAGTGGCAGGACCCATTTTACCTCAGGATTTCTTGCAGTTCTTCCTGCCTTTCGAACCAGGAGAACTCCCGAAACAGCCAAGGAGGATGAAAGAGCCGTTCCGACGTGTGGCTCAGCAGACGATGGAGACCTCCATGTATGGCCCTATGGTATGTCCCGTGGCTTTGCCTGTCGTGTATATTCATACGAGTCTTTCAGATCACAGCGCTAAAGCGTTTCTGTCCTGGCTTTGATCTTGTAGACACCCATAGCCATCGGGACACTAACTTCAGCAAGAACGAACCCGAAATCAAACCGGATGTTTCTCTCTATGTATCGGGATGTCGGAGGGATCCTAACGTTATAACCGACACGTCTCTCATCGACGTTCATATAGAATTCAAAATGGACCCTAAGGACGACCCTTTTCGTGATCCTGAATCCCCCCCGGGCAAGCGTCGCGGCGACAACGACCCTTCTCACAGTAGTCCCCCCTTCGAGAACAACACCCGGGCTAGTGCTGATACTATGGGCCAAATCTCCTGTTATGTTACACAACAACTTGCCAGCCAGTTCCGTACCCATGCGTTCTCTGTGCTCATCTGTAAAGATAGGGCGAGGCTAATCCAATGGGATCGTTCGGGCGCTGTCGTTACGCACTCGTTTTCATATGTGGAGGAGCCGTGGTTGGCAACGTTCTTCTGGCGATATGCACACTCTTCACCAGCCACACGTGGAGTTGATCAATCTGTCACTGCGCCTGACGATGCCGATGCGACCCACGTTCAAAAAGCGAGAACCGCTCTTGGGCTTGATGATGAAACTCCCTTGTACAAGTTTGCGATCTATGAGGAAGGAAAGAAGGATATTTCTTATTGTTTCGGTAACAAGCCATGGTTCAAGGGGAATGGGTCACCAACAGGTCGAGCCACTCGAGTCTTCACTGTTTATTCCCCGGACCTCGATAAGTGTGTCCTCATGAAAGACACGTGGAGAGTATCCATTGATGGCTTGAAAACAGAAGGTGCTATATATCGGCGTCTTCATGCAGCTAATGTGTCGCATATTGCGCGTTTTATTCGAGGTGGGGATATCACTTTGCCATTTTGTCGCACTCGTTCGCACAAGTTTGCCAGACGCTTTGGTCTTAGACTTCGACCACATAGGCTTTATCGCTTCATTCTTGATGATATTGGCCGTGATCTGACATCGTTTGGAACGACGAAGGAGTTGGTTGGGGCTCTGGCTGATGCGTTGCAAGGTATGTGAAGCGAAGATTTGTGTGCCTGTTTGCTTAGTGCTCCTTTCTTTCCCCTTAGCTCATACAGAAGCTTTTGAAAATGCAGGAATCCTACATCGTGATATTAGTGTTGGCAATATTATAATCAGCGATCGTGGTGGGCTTTTAATCGACTGGGATCTTGCCAAAGATATCAAGGAACTTGAAAAGATCTCTCGGCAACCGTTCCGCACAGTAAGTCTCATGACCATTGTGTCGCGGCCGTCCTGACGTCGTTGCAGGGGACATGGCAGTTTATTGCGGCCCGGCTATTGCAAGCCAAGGAATCAGCAGCACATACCCCGGCTGACGACTGGGAGTCTTTTTTCCATGTCTTGAGTTGGGTTGTCTTGCGCTTTACCAGACATGGACTCGACCCGGCCCAGTTGACGAACGAGTTGAGGGATTCCTACGATAACGCGTACGTGTACGGCGGCAAAGTCTACGGCGGCTTGAACAAGGAGAAGAGTATTATATCTCGGTTCATGTCCTCACGTGCTCAAGTCCCTCCTGGTCCCCTTCTCGATCTTCTCAAGGACCTTGTCGACGTGTTTGCTATCCGCTATGAAGATCCGCCTACCAAGGAAATTCAGGAGGTATATGAGCTTTCTTCTCGGGGGGTTGCTCGAGATCCATCCTTTGCCGCTATTCTGGCCAGCCATCCTGTCAAACTTTACCATGATCGCAAGGAGAGACTCAAAGCATCATGGATGGTGGATAGATTTAGGGAGGCTGCAAACAGTCAAGCATGGGATATGGGGCCGAAGGGACAACGGTTTGAGAATCCATTAACTCGGGTTGATGAAGTGGTCATCACAACAAAGCGCCGAAGTGAATTCGAGACTGACATACCCCGACAGAGCAAAAGGTTCAAACCGATGCTGGATGACAATGCAACAGCGGAGGATATATCAAACGCGGATCCCGACGACATCGAAGAGGAAGGCAGTGAATATGCTACTGATGAACACGAGTTGAATGATTATGTTGTGGTAACAAAATGGGATGAAGCTGAAACGGACTGGGAGGACAATGAGGGCAACCTGGCTGATGAGCCTCGAACAGACACTTCGGAATTGGTTAACTAAATTATATAAATACACACAGGTGTCCTGGACCATGGATATTAAATTTCCCCCGACTACATCACATATTAACAGATAAGAAATCAACAGCCATCCATTGCGGGGTATGCATACTAGTATAGGTAGTTGAAAACAGGAAAACAGGAAAAAGAAAGTATACAAGTAACGAGTGACTGATAATGGCAAAATGAAAGTCAAAACCGTCTAGGCGCATCACCGCCTACCAAACCCTCAATAGAGTGATGTTCGAGATCGTTCCGCGCCTTCAAAATTGCAGCATGCATTTCTTTCATAGCATTCCCTAGCTTAACGCCAAACCGGCTCAGGATATCACGCTGCCACGCATCGTACTTGGCATTCACGCGTGACTGAACTTGTTCGTAATCTACAACGCAGACGCCGAATGATTTCTGCGTCTCCGAGGTGTCAAATGTTGACCGTGCTTTCTTAATTTCCGTAAGAAGCTGTTGCCAATGTGCTAGTGAGTCGCCTAGCCTGTTGAAGACGTATTCCGCTTCGAGATCCCATAAGGACTGCAATTGTAGCCACTTGGCTACGTAATCCTTCAGTTGCTGTGCCTTCTGCTCAACCAACGCGAACGGCCGTTGTGAAGCGCGTCAGCTATACCGATAGTCAGCTTTGAACTGATCCGTTGGGAAACGTCGACTTACCAGGGATGTATATGTCGTCTCTGACACAGATGCCTTCTGCATCTGCAGACCAATCTCATAGCGGGAACTTCGGATCCGCCGTAGTCGACATACGACACCTAATAGTATAATGTAAGCGATGAAATGATAGAATCACCTAAACAAATGCTGACAACTGCGTCATCCACGTTGCACGCGCATATTCAATTGGTGGGTCCAAAAAGATAACTTGGTTCTGTATCCGGATCTCATGCACAATTGGCTCCACCGTCAAATGAGTCTCGAGGAACTGAGAACAATGGTCAACCAACAAAGTGCAAGTTGAGCAACTCGTTCACATGCCTTTTCCTCAGCCCGCTTATCTCCTCGCCGTTTGCTCGTGATATCCCTTAGAGGCAGGGTGTCCCGGCGCACGGCGCCATCGTCCGTTCGATCAAATTCGCTGCACCAAACTTGAATACACTGTGTTAGCCGTTGCAGAAGTACATCTTCTATCCGTTTGTCGAGCTCAGCTACCCAATGATCAAGGTTTGCATAGCCCTCAAGATTCAGCCGATCAATCTGCGATTCAAGTAAGCTCCGGATCCATCGGGTGCGAGAAAACAAAGCATACGGTAGCCTGAACTTTCGCTAGCAACTCTGAGAATGCTTCTGTTGTGTACGAACACGTCCCCAAATCTTCCACCGCACGCGTGATATCTCTGTACAAGTCGATGACATTGTTTGTCTTGTCCTAAAGGCCAGTTTTTATCAGCACCGGTCATCACAAACATCCTATTTACTGGACTATACCTGCAGTATTGATACAATGCTCGCCAAATTCTCGCACAAATTGGATGTTTCGGTTATCCCTTGCGTCTGGACCAGCCACATACCGACTAGTGTCAAACTGATTCACGAAATGGTCCCAGCGAATATTCATGCCTACAACCGATAAGTCACAGAAATCATCAGGTAGGGAAATCTCACCTTTTGCAATCATCCTCTGCGACTCATTTCGATACTCAGCCATCAACCACTCGATACCTTTGTTATGCTCTATCAAGTCTAACGTCTGCCCATACGTCCGCACCGTCTCAATCAGACTCACAGCATGGGGGTATACCCTCTTCGCGTCCTTGGCCACGTTCGTAATGGTATGCTGGATCTGGAACCCCAACCATAGGAGATTCCGTACCTCCTTGAAAAGCGTGATGATTTGGGGATCGAAGTTGACAGCAAGCTGGTACCCTCCTCCACGAAGACGAACGATCTCAAATAATCGACCGTCAACGCTCAGACTCCGCCTGGTGATATCTTGCAGCCGTGTATCTAGCTCCTTCTTGAACGCATTGCTTCGGACTGCAACTTCTGACCCTCTGCGTATAGCTCCCATCCCCGCCCTAGGACGTCTTCTACCCGTTTCATGTAGGCAGATAGTTGGCGCTCGATTTGATGAGCCCAGATGATGGCACTAGCTATTGGTGGCAAGTCACGCATTTGAGACATCAGATTTTTGTTTTGACCCAAACCCTTTTTCCAATTAGACAGCAGTAGGGGAGAGGTACTTTTTTCTTGCTTCCTAAACGCAACAGACAGCGGTGGTAGGGGCCTTTTATTTTATTTTTTCCCCTTCTCGCTCCCAAACGCTTCTTGAACACCATTTGAGAAGAATTTGTATTCGACTTGGGCGATGTGGTAGGTGATGGGGCTCACTCGTCAATCCCACCATTCCCATCAAATCTCCTTCACGCCGTGATGACCTTGCGTCGTTGACTATTCCTGCAATCTGTGGTACTTCACTTAACAAATTATTTTTCCACTTTCCTTGACTCCACGCGATACGCCAATCACGCGGTCAATCGCATTTTTCCGCTTCCTTGGCTTTTGCGCTCACAGGTTCGCTCTTAACAAGACAGGTCGGAGCCGGGCTCCGCTTCCTCTTTCATTTCCTTTCTATCCTTGCTGAAATTACTCATCACGGCGAAAATCTATGCGAACACAGCAAGTTCTCCTACATGTCGAAATCCAAGTTGACAGGTTGATCGGTACAGTCAAGGGGCATCATTTGGGTGTTCTCGGTGCTTGGAGGGCACAAGCAATCCGTCGATAGGGGCACTCGACGGCAGTGATTCCCAGTTGTTGGAATCCCTAGAAAAGGACCCAACTGTGCCTTCACGACGAACCTCTGAAAAGAATGACATCCTTATCTTGGACTTCCTCCCATCATACCTCGTTTCGGACTTTTCTCTTCCTTTTTTGTTTATTTTCTGACTGATCGGCGTGAGAGAACGCTTGGGATCCGTTTTCACCTCGTATCTAGAGTTGTTTGTGTTTAGGTGACCTTCTACCTATCGAGTTCATCTTTTTGATCCCCACCTTTCAATTACCCTCTTCTCTCGAGACCCTCATATTTCCTGCATGCCGAGGTGCAGAACCCAGGCTAAGTTCTTAGGCTCTCAATTTTATGGGCTCTAGCGGCCCTTTTCTCAAGTTGAAGCACCACAATTTTATTTTGTAACTAGGCTCCATTCCATAGTCCTCGATTGTACGCGGTCCCAGTTTGGCGGTTGTGAGCATGTGGATGTGTCACACCAGTGTGACCTCACGTCGTAGAGAAGTCACATGACGTTTAACCGCGATCGTCTTGTGAAAAATGGAAAGTCACATAGATGGGTCGCTGACTTGCGTAATGGCTTCAAGTTATGCTTGGTCATTCATAAACATGCCCCTTTTTTTGCGTAGCTTCTAGCGGCCCACGGCGCAAAATAACGAGGATACGCAGAAGAACGACCGCTGACTCTGGGATTGTCCGAGCGATGCTGGAAAAAATGAGGGCAGGTAAATGGTAGCTATCAATGTAAACAGATTCCCCCAGAGCCCATTGAGAGCCCCAACACCGCGAGAGGATAGAAAGGACCCAGGAGCCACAGCTCATGGGATTGCGATATAGCAGGAATGTTTGATAACGAGAGACAGATTCAAAAAGAAAGAGAAAAAGGTTCCATCACGCGACTAAGAGGCCTTCCCTTGCAAGTGGGCTGTATGGCGGTCAGGACGGTCCCTTAGGACCTTCGTTGCGCAGTCGAGGTTGAGCAGGGCCATCTGCTCGGGGTTGAGGCGGGCCATGACAGTTGACACAGAGGGGGCAGTCGCCACAGCTACAGCAGTTCTATAAGCTTCGAGAGGGTGGTTCCGGCGCACCCCACAAACCAAGGTTGGCGGGAGGAGCACTTGTGGGACGAGTGGCTCCAGCGCAGAAATATCCACACAGGGTGGCAGGACGGGGAAGGGTACAAGCACGGGCGAAAGGAGAAAACATCGGCATTCAAGAGGCGCTTGGCAACAGACAAGGCGCGGTCGTCAAGAATTTCGCGGAAGACGGTGGCTAAGCCAATGTCCTTGCCTTGCAGAATGACAAAGCGTAGTTGCACAAAGGTGCCGGCGGCCCACTTGGGATGGGCGGCGACGGATTTACGGAGGGAAGCGGCAGTGCTAGTGAGCCCCCGCCTGAGGGGGTGCGCGTGGGAAATTTGGTGGTACCAAACCACTGGATTCGAGGATCGTGTTGAAGGAGCCAAAGTCGCGCCGGAGGGTTCACGTTGCAGTTAGAACCTCAATGAAAGGCCGGCAGGGCATCCAGGAACAGGGGATCTGAGACTGCAGCGCTGCAGCGGCAGCCCGAACGATTACCCGATTACCCGGTTCGTCTTCATACCGTCCATGCGCATGGGCCACCTTGGCCACCACCCAGCGAGACATGTGTTGAGGTGCCCATCGTAAAACACATTTGGCAGACGGAGCAAAGGCGAAGGATCGTTTCGTTGCACTTCGGGAGGGGTACTTATTCGAAAAGTGAGTCACATAAATGTCATCAGTGGGCGTGGAAGAGTTGAAAATACGCACAGAAAGTTTGATATTCTTTAGATCAATGCAGTCGACAGAGAATCTATCTCATTGTTGTTCAGTAATTTTCATGCTGTGTTATCGAAGTCATCTATGCCGATTGCGTCCGAACTGGAGCGCTTACTAGCGAGTAGTGATCAACATAACAAGCGTCGCAGTCTCAAATCACCGCATACTATCTTCAGAACAATTACATGCCTACCGTGCGAGGCAGTGGCCCACACCACTCAACCATACATAATGCAGCGGGGACACTCCCTTTGACATTCATGCTACGAACTTGCGAAGAAAACGCCAGTGAAATAACGGTCGGGAAAATATTTCAACGAAGACTGTTGTCAATACAAGTAGCTGGTAAGCGCTTAATCGTATCTATTTAAATTTCGTTAGTCTTAATATACCACCGTGGAATCAACCTAGCGGTACGCCAAGGCTGGGTTTGTTGATGTACAATCAAATCCTGCACGTACTTATCTAGGCAGTGTCCCTACTTCCTCAAAAGGGAGCAGTTCAGCATATAAGAAGCATGTAACTTTACTCGGAAATTAACTTCACAACACCGCTGTCCGAGAACAACATTGCTGACTTATGCTACAACCTCCCTTCATTGTCTACTCATTAGCACAGGCACTGATATATGGAATTTACATCATCACCTTCGTCCATTGCCTGCGATGGCTCTTATACGACGATGAAGGCCGGAGTCGACGAGTGAAGAGAAATGTGACCATGCTGATAGTTTCCATCGTGGTTTTCCTCCTTCAAACTGTGGAACTGGTCACTTGTTTTAAGACGACCTTGGCGGAGCTAAATTCAGATTTCAAGGGTATCATTCTTGTTACCATGATAAACGTATGTTTTCATTGTCATCAAGGAATGCTGCTCGCATTCATGTGGCCATTTCTTAGCTTGTAGTGCAAAACGCGACATTTCAAATCGTTGATGCTGTACTGGTATGTCCAAACTTGCCTTTTCTTTGAAACTCTGTCAGAAATAAGAGTGCTATGTTCGGTGTATTTTTCATTGCAGATATACCGATGCTGGGTTGTTTGCGATCATGGGTGGAAAGCTATATGTCTACCTGCATTTTTTTGGATTTCGAATGTAGCCCTCTCAAGTTATGAACTTTACTTGAATGTCCTGTTCCTGGGGACAAGCGCGACCAACCAAGATGCTTTGAAAAGGTTGGCGTTACGCTGGTCACAAATCCTGGATGGATTTCTCGCGTGCACTATTATGATCAATATTTACGCAACCAGTACGTATACTGCCCTTTTTTCCACGAATTGGATTCAAATTTTTCCGGAAGCTGCCATTGTCTATCGAATTGCGCGCGTTGCGAAGAAGAGCATCAATCGCTCTGGCCGTCTCGATCGAGTGTGGCGCATTTTCGCAGAATCCGGAGCTCTATACACCCTTATGACTATCATAAACCTCATTGCATGAGCTCTTCTAGGAGAGCATGCTTTTTATGAGCGTTATGTCGTCTTCCAAGTAATAATAGACTCTTTAGTATGTTTCATTATTATCATATTATATGTGTCCGGCATTAAGCTACTTCTAGAATTTTGGTACGGCTGGCATCGCATTCAACCTTATTTTGATCCGTGTTGGTCAAGAACGTCAACTAAGAAAAAGGAATCAAGACAAGTCGTACGATTCAGATTTCACCGCCAACGGGATAGCCTCAGAAATACGATTCCGCAGCGCGGAAGCGACAGATCCTACGTCCCTTCCCAATCCCTCTATTTCTCATTCCAATACGGATTACCAGCACATTTAGAGGAACAATAGGTATCGTCCATTTTAAGCAGCTGTTAGACATGTTGGAGAATGTTGGGTATAGGCCAAATTCTGCAGTTGCAGCTTCTTTACTTAACAAGCCGCGCATAATCATTAGGTTCACTGGCTGAATATCATAATAGCGTACTCTTGCTTTATGTATTTCTGACAAGGCGTATTCCGATGCATCCCTGACGGCTACTATTAGAAAGCGGCGCTTTTGGCATGAAACATAAACTAACCTCTCTTAGGCTGATGTAACTCTGTGTTTAGCCATAGAATCATAAACTATATGCTTGCGCCCGGATTGTTCTGTGAACACGGCCATCTTTACGATACACGGACGAATGATACCATCGTTCAACCTGATTCTGATTGTGACCTGGTGAATGATCCCAGTAGCACCAGCCACGTACGACTGTCCTGCTGGAGTAATGGCATGCCCTTTACGAAGCACAATCTATGTAGTCACTCAGCACTCAAGGGCCTACCGTTCTTCCACTTGCGCCGTGAGCGCGTGAGCGCCGCAACTGAAATGGACTAAATGAAACTCTATTCAATTATGTAGAAATCGCAAAGAGTATGTGCTCCACAGCAGCGTTTATTCATCTGGGGTGCCCGTATTACTGCCCTCATGACGGCCTTGGCTATTATGTTTTATTCCGAAAGCCCCCCTTCAGCCCCTTCAAAGTGAACTTCCCTAAATGCGTAAGCCGCCCAGTAACCGCTCCTTAAATATGGTGCTTAAGGGGCGGCTCCCATTAGGACGGTGTCCATGGGGGCGGTTCCCGTTAGGACGGTGTCCATTGGAGAGGTTCTCGTTAGGACGATGTTCCTTAGGGAGGTTCTCGCTAGGATGATGTCCATTGGGGAGGTTCTCGTTAGGACGGTGTCCATTGGGGAGGTTCTCGTTAGGATGATGTCCATTGGGGAGGTCCTCGTTAAGACGGTGCCCATTGGGGAGGTTCTTGTTAGGATGATTTCCATTGGGGAGGTTCTCATTAGGACGATGTCCATGGGAGAGGTTCTCGTTAGGATGGTGTCCATTGGGGAGGTTCTCATTAGGACGGTGTCCATTGGGGATGTTCTCGTTAGGACGACGTCCATGGGAGAGGTTCTCATTAGGACGATTTCCATTGGGGAGGTTCTCATTAGGAAGATGTCCATGGGAGAGGTTCTCGTTAGGACGGTGTCCATTAGGGAGGTTGTCATTAGGACGATGTCCATGGGGGCGGTTCTCATTAGGACGATTTCCATTAGAGCCTTGTTTCTCCTTGCTACCTTTAGGACCGCCAGTCGTAAGTTCAACACTATTGCTT
>QFEO01000782.1:0-16772 GCA_003316615.1 Amanita pseudoporphyria
CCCCTTCATCAGCCCTGCCCAAGCTAACCCTGTGTCAGATGGGTTCAAGGCATATAGCAAACGAAACTATGACCATGTCAATGGCACTGTTGAGGAGCTTAAGAAAAAGAACCCAGGCCTTAGACGCCCCTATGATGAGGCCGTTGGGGTATACCCTTGTAGGTCCTTCAACATGGGTGAGCAAACGGTCTCCTACCCCCATACTGATACCATGAACCTTGCCCAATCATGGTGCACCATCACCCCCATTGGGAGCTTTGATCCCAAGAAGGGGGGCCAGTTAGTTCTATGGAATCTTGGGCTGGTTGTTGACTTTCCTGCTGGCTCAACCATCCTTATACCCTCTGCATTGGTCATCCATTCCAATACCCCAATTGGACCCTGTGAAATCAGGTATTCCATTGTTCAATATGCAGCTGGGGGCCTCTTCAGATGGGTTGAGAATGGCCTTATGTCTGATGGGCAATGGGAGAGAGAGGCCAGCCCAACTCAGTTGAAGGAAAGGGAGGCCAAGAAGGAGGAAAGATGGGGCAAGGCTATGGGCATGTTTTCTAACCGGCTGGATCTCTTGGTATAGCCCCATGATATGCTAGGCTACTGCTATGGAAAGGCAATGACATCTGTTTATTTTTGTCCAGAAAGTTGTTTCAGACTCTGTCCACAAGGCTCTGGTCTCTCTCATTTAGGGAACCTCATTTATTTGATATGAGTCTCAAGCTAGACCGCATGAGAGCAGTATTACAAACTCTTTATCAAAGATATATTATATGGTTTGTAAGGCAATACCCTTTGCTTGGTGCAGTGCAACTCAGAGGAATGGCTGGTCAGAATCAATGGAATAGCCTTCATCTATGATTTCAGTGAGCACCTGGTGAAAGCAACACATAAGGACAGCGGCATCACATGGAACCATTTGAAGTTGATGTATTGCCCTCAGGAGACAAGCCTTATAGTTGATATCCTGCATACATCAGGAAAATCCTGTGTTCTGCTTTTGTGACTTTTACTTTAAATTAGTAGCTTTTATCTGCTTTTGCTTTACAGACCATAACTTATAACAGCTTTTACTTTACATCAGGCTACTTTTACTTTATGACAGGTTACTTTAATTTTTTCTTGGTTGCTTTGTAGCTTTAGAGTAAATCAATTGTAAACCATTAACATTTAATGAATAATTAATCAGTATGGTTATAGTAGATATTGATGAATATGTGATAAATCAACTGACAACCATTTGACATGCATGAAAGTGAGCAGTACAAATAAATATAAACAATGGACTTCGCCATGTGAGGTCTACAACGGCATAGTGCGGCTATGCTACCCAGTGTTGGCCGGTTATGACCAGAAATGAATGGTCACGGTCAAATGACCATAACTAGTCAATGACTGGTCAATGACCGTCACAGTGTGCTTGACCGTGGCTGTGTTATTATTCCATCCCGAGTGCTTGAGCTTTCTGTATCGGAATTAGAGCGCTGTCTATTGCATATGGTCTCGATAACAATCTAAAGACACACGGTGATCTTCACACACAAGTACTTGTCACGGATCTCGCTCGTCAGGACATCGATCATCATGCCAAAGGCCGCTAAACGATCATGGTACTATGAAGACCACCCATCTTTCGGATCTGGTCAAGGAGGCACTGAGGGCTATGCCAGTGCGGCCTCGGGTCTTTGATGAAGAACTGCAGCTGTATGAGATGCTGGATTTGGATGCTGAGGGTGAAGAGGATGTTGATATAGATGTAGACGAAGACACAGGGGATATATTGATATGTTAGTGAATGTATTGTACGTCAATTATGTGGGCTACACGAAACGGTATTGCGTTTGCGAGTTGCGATGCTGGGGCGCTGCGTACCGACTACCCTGAGCCGTGGCTGTGTTATGGTCAAGTCAACTGAAAGTCAAGTCATGACCAAGTCATAACCGACGGCTGACTTTCCTTAACGGTCAATGACTGGCACAACACTGTGACACACCCCCCATTGCTCACTGTCACAGCACAATACGCGTTAGCGAACTAACCGACCTCCTGACAAGTTCGCGCCCAGCTCGTATTAGTACCCTGAAACATAGAAATCGGAAAACGTTTCCCGGGAACATCGGTGGTGGCCATTGATGCTGCGAAAACGGAATCTCCCATCCCACAGAAGAGGAAATTTTGCATCTCTCTCTTGCATGGCTTCGAACCGCTTGTTATTCCAAGTGTGAATTCGACAGTTGCTGGACCCACATTCGCAGGGACCCAACGGGATGTTTCTGGACCGTTCATCGTATGCACCAGAGTCGGCCGCGAGAGAACCAGTTACCTGGTCGTCCTAATAGAAAAGACCTCGATGCAGGCTATGTACCGTCTACGTTGAGAGATGTGCCAGTGAAGAATGTCGCCATCTATCGATAACGGACATCCCCGGCCTCGCCTCCGCGGAGTTAAGTTCAGAGGAGCCATTCATCGATGACGGCAATTTCGAGTCACAGAAGTAAGCTGTTGTAAGTTTCTCTAATAATAGCGCCTTTCGACGACGGTTGACAAGTTGGAAAATATGGTTCCGTCAATTAGCATTTTGGCAGATACCTGTGCACTTCCCATGTTCCTCAACATGCTGAAACCTTGTCCTAAACCATCTTCGAGAGAGAACAAGAATCGTTCCTATACTGGCAGTCGAAGTTGATCCATGTGGGTCCATGGGTATCTTTGTTATCTAAGTATGGATGGTTATTGTATTAATGTTCCCAACTAGGTTATCGTGCCTTCCCAGTCAAGCTATTCGCTAAGCGTGTCCAGCTTTTGTTATGAATCATCAAGCAAGGCTATGCATCCTGTTTCAGTATCCACGCTGTCTCCAACTGTCGCTATTTACGATTCGTGACAACTTAAAGCACCTTATCTCCAAACAATGAAACGAAGAACTTTCATAAAGGCACACTCGCTAGGCAATGAACACAAAACAGCTTTCTTAACTAGTTGAGCGGTACGCCTCTAGAATCGCTCAGTACTACGTAGACTAATTCGTTCCTTGTAGAAGGGAAGTCGTCACCGCCGCATAACTCACGCGTGTGTCATTATCGGTCATGATTACTTCGGGCAAGGGGAAACACTCTCGTGACGATGTTCCGATTCACGTTTCTCTCCGTGAAGGCGGTACGAATTCAAGTGCATCAATAAGCGATGTAGGCGTTGAACGTGTAGATGCTCCGGAAGGTAAGCAGGGCGTTAGCTTCAGAACAATTTGCGACTCACCATTAATGTAGAATATGATGATTTTGTACCGGCTTTAAATGATGTGGAAGACCCAGTCGGTTTGGACGATATCCAGAAGATATTTAAACTTGGTCTATGCGGATTCGAACCTTCGAAAGATCGTACAAAATCAGACTCGACACGGCCACCGCAATACTACGACAAACATCTTGACGAAAGGTTGAGGCCATCAAAGCTTGTTTATTTTCCCGAGATCATCCCAAAACTGGCCGCAGTTGCGAATGATCATCAAGAAGACTACAAAAAGAAGATAGGAACACTAAGCATGTGTCCAGAATCTGACCCAGGCATTATGGCAGACAACTTAAAAAGAACCCGAAAAGTCGCACAGGAGAAAGGCATCATCGACGCCTATTCTACCCTGATATCGGGGCCAATCTTACCCATCGTTTCTACCCTCACATTCCAATCGCCGACCACGCAGACACGATGTCTACGGTGGTCAGTGGAGCTGAAGCAGGACAAGGCCATTGCAGATGCGGCCTTGATCGTAGACCTTGATGTCATACCTCCACATGACTGTCATTATCCTCCTCGAGTAGAGAAGAGCAAGCCGAGAGGGCGGCGAAAGAAGGCGGCACGCGAGTCTTTTAAGGACGAGCCGAAGTCTTCCTGTCGAGTCTGTAACGACCTAACCGTCGCCGAGTTGAAGGATGTTTCTCGTTACTTCTCACATATTTTGCCATTCGAATTCAAGGGCCTGCTTTCTGGATCCTATAAACACATGGTTGCAATTCTGGAGGAAACATGCAAGGAGAAGATTACATGGGTAACGTGTGATGAAGACTGCGATCATAGCTTGGTGCATATTCCTGTGACGGGGAGTCCGACAGGTTTTGACGCGGAAAAACCTGTTGTTGAACTGACCGGATTGGGTTCCGAGACGGCCCGTTCCCCAGTCGAGCTGGAGGAAAAAGATAGAGTAAGCGCAAGGCATATGATTCAGCAGGTGAGATAGGTTTGGTGTACGGCGTAAGCTTTCTTAAAGATCTTGACAGGCAGCTGCAGAGATGATCAAATACGATGCGACGTTCCTTGTTCTCAATGCTGGCCCTTACGAGATAATATTCTACAGGAATCGCGCGGAACGAATTTTGTACCTGGCCTTCGTCGATACGAGCAGATCGTCCGAACCTGGTTACATCCAGATCCACATTGGCCTTCACATCGCTTCAATAATTGACGCGATAGATCGTGCAGCACGATTGCAGGCATGCGAAACCTCCAAATCATTCCCATCTTCGTGGACTGCGTATGAAAAACATCATCTCAAGCAAACCAACACTGTGCCAAGGAGCGAAGTTAGTATCGACCAGGCTCTACTCAGCTGCCGCGGAGTATCATTAGAGCTTGAAAAAGAGGACCTAACGTTATCGTATAGGCGTCGAACCTTCTATGAGCGCTATCCAGTGGGGGGGCAAAGTTCCAGTATTCTTGAGATTCGAATGAAACCTACAGGTGACTTCAATGTTTATGTTGGTACTGTAGATGTGTTGGGACATATCTTCGAAGGCTACGTCATTGTCAAGACAGCAGTCGGAAAAGATGCGACGAACATACTCTCAGAGGAGGCGTCGGTATATCTATCCTTGGGTGGTGGACCTCAACATTGCAAGATCCCCGTTCAATACGGGTTGCTCATGGAACGTTCCAATGAGGAGAAACCGTATGCAATTCTGTTGCTGCAGCACGTTGGGAAGCCATTTTCTCTCTTTTCTAGTCCATTATCAGATTATCAAATGTACGTGAAGTGTCTTCCTTGAACGAAATATATATTGAAGACGATAATATATAGAAACAGCCTCAGAAAAACCCTACTGTACATGCATGACAGGCACTTCAAGCATGGAAATCTGAAAGAGAGAAATATTATAGTTACAAAGAATGTCGGGGGCGACGACGCCGAGGTCTATCTTGTCGGCCTAAGCAAAGCAAAATATGCTCCAGAACCAGAGAGGATTCAAGAAGCGGAGGACTTTTCAAGCCTTTGTAGGAGGCTGAAGCGCAAACGGAAGGAGGCTGAAGACCTATCAGTTCGTCTTGGTCCAATTCGATCATGTCCATTGCCCCATTCTCCTCAATCTGCCCGACAAGTGTTTGAGGATATAACGACTTGGATGAAGGATGCACAAAGTGAACCGTTGTCCTTGTCACAAATCACCAACTTCTGCGATTGGCATGATACGATCCCCGACTGGTTAGGCGTGAAATTTTCAGAGGTGAAGCATAGACAGAAGTTTTTGGCCATGTGGGGCGGAAGGCCTGGCAATCTTAGTGACATTATATGTATGGAACATCTATAGTAGTACTTAATTGTAGTGGTACTTAATCTCGTATCCAGGAGAAGGTCCCTTTGGTCATGATCAACGACCATCATGACCCTGTGAATTGTTGCTGTGGGAAAGTTAACCCTTAGCGCTTAAAAGTTAACAGTGACTAATGAACGTAGTAACGTTTGAACATTCAGCGTAGCATATGGCGCGTAGGAAAGTCTACGACGAATTATTCGCCCTCCTTAACTATAATCCTCCAGAAGTGATTCTCGCCGATGACTCAGACACCACCCTTTCATATCCGAACATGTTCTACGACAGACATCTCGATCCGCAACTTGTGCTGAAACATATCCGAGTCGTTCCTTCTCTGCCACTCGAAATCTCTAGAATAGTCAACGATGAACTCAAACTATTGAAAAACAAAGGGCAGCTACTTCCTTTGATCAAAAATGATTGCGAAGATGGTTGTAGTTTCAGAACTAGAGATTACCGGGGACACCCTGGCCCTGCCACGGATATCTCTGACGCGGCTTCTGTTGCCAAATTCTTTGATCAAGTATCCTACGTATACTGCGCAGCGGTTGCGACGACCATCGACCTTTATCCGGATTGTAAATCGTGGCTACCCATTCTGTCTCTTTTTGAAGGACCAGATCTAGGGCCTACTCGATACCCTGCCATGATAGACAATTTCGTTCTTCGAATACTACTTAAAGCTCGCTCTTCCGAATTGGGCATCTCCAATACTGTTTGGTCTTGCCTAACTGAGGAACTTCGTGCAGACCTTCGCAAAATATCTGATAGATTTGAATCAATCGCTGCCTTCCAATTCTACGTCCCAAACTCCGAAGCGGAAGACCTATTTATGCAGATGGGAAAGGGAGGGAAGCGGAAAACGTTCCCTTGGTTGAGATGTTCAACAGTGGGTTGGGAGCAAAGCAATACCGTGGCATTTATGCCTCCAGATTCCGTCCCGGCAATCAAGTTATTACCATCCATCGCGGCATTGTGCGTTCCTGCGCCTGAGATTCGACGCAGCGTTCGCTTGACCGGTCAAAAACCATTAGCATCTACGAGCAATTCGCGGACAGCTATAAAAGGTCGAAGGGGGACCACCGCATGGCCTACCGTCACTGTCAAGACCCCTACAGTTACGAAGCCAAGTTCTGACCTGTTTATTCAACAGGTGAATTCTTTGCCTCTATTTTGGTTTGAACTTACATCTTGAATGGCAGGCTTGGACACGTGCTGCCTCCTTCGATGCTACACTTATGGTTTTCAACTGTGGCAGGTATGAGCGTATAGGGCTTCGACATCGATCAAGTCAGACATTGTTCTTATCCGACTTAGTAGATGTGTCTCGATGTTCCAATCCTGCATATGGCCGACTTCACATTGGCTTATATATGCTAATTCTCCGGGATGTATTAGATCGTGTACGCGGAGTAAAGGCCACTTCAAATGATGTGAAGGCATCGGCGAAACGAAAACACGCAGACAACCCAGAAGGGACCGTCTCGAAGCCTAAACGGCCCAGAACAAGGTACATCACATCTAGGAATGCGGAAAGCGAGCATAGAAACGAAGATACGTCGTCGGTATGGATAAATTATCTCGTTCCATAATATTTTTCTGACATGAAGTACAAGCTTGTCCTCCACGAAATTAATCGCAGGACTTTGGCATTGTTGTCTCTTCAGTATGGCCCTTTCAACTCTCCTTCACCTGCTGTCCTACTTCGTGTAAGTCCTGCGGTGATATCCGGTACCATTCAGACAGAGGACAAGCCACACGATTCGAGCACGAGGACGAAACGAAAATACGGCCCAGATGATTATTTCCGTGTCACTTTGACATCACAGATAGCCCAGGGAGCTGTGGGTAGAGTTCATGATGCCATCATCGAAGTTCAAACGGCCGATGGCCAGGTTCACAACCGTAAAGCGGCGGTTAAAATCGCATTTGAACCTGATCAGCAACGGAAGATGCAGCATGAATATGCAGTCTACCGTTACATGGGACTCAAACACGTGAAAGGTGTTGCCACTATCTACGGCATCTTTGAGGATGTTGTGGATAAAGCAATGATTCTCGTCATGAGCAACGTTGGGAAAAGTCTGGTTACTCAGCCAACTTGGGAAGAGCACTTAGAAGTTATCTTGACAGAGGAAGAAAAGTACGTAGTACCCCGGCCATCGGCCTTATTGTGTAGAGTTGATGCGATGATAGGAAAGCTTTTAAGGCAGCCATGGCAGAGATACACGAAGCAGGTGTTCGGCACTATGATATCCGCCCGGATAATCTGATGATGGATGACGAAGGGCGGGCCACCATAATCGATTTTGACATGGCGAAAGTCAAGGCAGGTAAACGATCACGCCAGCGAGAGTTTGAACATTTGTGTGCTCTCCTCAATGGGCACTACGATCCGCCTAATCAATGGACGAGTCCGCGGACATCAGTATCTGCAATGTCTCCTGCGGATGACGACATATTAAAAGGGCGGATTTGACGTGTGCCCATTTTGTGACGATCTCACTCTATTAGATTGATACCTGACCATACAGATACCCGTGTATTGTACACGATTTCCGTTCCGCCCTTCGAGCACTTTCGACTAATGCAATTAGGTTTTTAATCCGTTTTCGAAAAGGCGCAGTCCATTTTTAACGTGTGACATTGTCCCTCTTTTAAACTTTCTCTGCGATTCTTGCTTTTTCAAAGCCCCTCCTTTTCCGAGTCCGTGGTTCTTCCAGTGATGATCACAATCTGTTGCCTTTGGTAGTCCAAAAAGACAAAGCAGAGCTTCCACAAATTCAGAGCACGCGGTATATCCAGTAATATGTCAGACCTTTCCGGCCCCATGAATGGACGTATTCGCATATGGGAGTGTCGCAAGCAGGGAGGGTACAAAGTGAAATTATCATGAAACTGCTTGGAATATGACTCCGCTCCCTTGCGCCCTTTATCAGAAACGAAGCGAAGAATGAAGTGGGCAACGCCTAAGACAGAACTAGCTACAAGGACGGTATCCCGCGCGGGTTATTACCCCGAGACATCACGCCCTTTGGTTTAATCCAAAACTTTTAATCCACCCACTTAATTGACTTACATGCACCACTGCGTCCACTGGGACTGACCAGGTCACTCCTCATCACAACACTGCCTGACCCTGGAAGTGTGCTCGCAAGGACACCGCTAAATTCAAAGCTTCACGTTATTCAATAATCACTTGCCCAGCTATGGCGCGTCGGAAGGTCCGACGATCCACTGGACCCCTAATTATATGTTTGTTTGGGCTCAGAAACACTTTCCTATGGTAGGGGAGAACTCTCATCGATAGATGGTTCTTGGTAGAATGAGTAGACGTCGATCGTTTTCTTTTTGCGAACGACATATTTCGAGGATCTGTGCTCCGTTAGTTGTTCGAAAAATCAAAACGATCTGCAGGGAGGCCCAACTATGACTTTTCTTTTCGTATAGATATACAGTGTTTGTTAAAGAGAAAAGTAAGGGAAGCGATGAGCATGCCGAATGGGACGACCGAAGACCCGACGAATATCCTCCCTACTAGGAGCCTCGCATCCAGCAAGGGAGCGTGAGCCGTTCCACGTCCAGCAGCGCTGGCAATCCCACGAGCGGCATGGCGTTCAGCGCGGTCACTTCGGACCTCCGTTATCCTAAGTATGACTCGTCGTCGATAGAGCTGCAAAGCACCCCGCAAAAATCTTCAAAATTGTAATCACTTCGCTTGGGTGTGATGCTCGAGAGTGTCCTAAAGTGCCGGGGGCTAATCGGAAGAAGTGGGAACCCGATCATGGTACTGATGTATGTGCGAGACCGAGCAGCGCGAGCCGACAATCAGGAGGAGAATATATTCGTTTGACCTCAGGCTGTGCGAGCGTTGTCTTGTTGTATTATCCGCGTCTACATCAACAGCGACAGCATATCAACATATACATAAAACCTTTAATGTAAACAGCGTTGCGCCGTACCTTGTCTGTTTCATACATCCAAGAATCACTTTGCTTGTTCCGTGGGTATTGAAGTAGTTCCACTCCTGTGTTTCAACTCCGTCGTTTTTATTATCAATAACTGTTTTCCATCATATTGTATTGTACGTCCATGTGGCATTGAGTATATGTTCTCCAACGACGCACGATGAACAGTGCACGCCAGTCATAGATAGGTGACCAGCGCACATTCATCAGTGAAGCGAGGTTTTTTCATAAATGCAAATTCCGCAATCTGACAAAGAGCAGTACACGATGGTGGGGACTCCCAAATCCAGCGACGTATATATCAAAGCTGTGACTTTTGACTGAAACGGTCATGTCCTTCTTCTGCGCTTTATATCTCGTTCCATCCCACGTTATATGCGTCCCCGGTTCCTTTGCCACCTAAAGCCACCTTTGTCTGTGTGAACTCTCTCGTCGTATCGGACAAAGCAAGCATTGATACAACCTGTGCGTCGTAGAGACACTCGTGGGAGCCCGAATTTTGGCCGAAGAAATAGGGGTGGATGTGCGAAATTACGTTCAGGAAAGTTGTAGGCCCAAGCCAGGGCTTTTGAGCCGAGCCGGGCCCGGACAACACTAACAACAGCGCATGAGCGCTTGAGCAGCGTAAATCTTAACCACAGGGGTAGGCAGATATGGATGAGAGAGCGACGAAATGGATGTCTTAGACACTAGTACTAGTACAGCAAAGGTCTGTTTCAGGTTGTAAGCATGTGTCGTAAATGTATCAATCAATCGGGCCGGCGGTGCGAATACCTCATGTGAGCTGTAATTAATAAAACGCGTGTATGTTGAAAAAAAAAAAAGACTGTCGTAAACGTCAAGACATAAAATGATTTCAATTTTACAGGAGCACCAGATACTTCGATGTGCACCCCTCCGAGGGGAAGGTGGGTAAGCTTCTGATCATCAGAGCGATGCATGATTCCATGAAGAAGATTATCCAAAGGGCCATCCTGACCGTAATTGACGATGTACATGTTCCCAACATTAGTTGTACGGCTGTTTAGATTGCCAGCGATGTCATTGAAAGTGCTATTGTTGATGGTGGTATCCGTTGCACCCTTTAAAGTCGGCATGCTCGACTCGGAGGGAGGAGCCATCGATAGCCACAGCGGTGGATTGGGTTTGACTGGGCGATTAGAGTGTATGGTCTGAATTAGGCTATGCGTGGCGAGTGTGTAGGATTGGATTTCGAGGTGGTCTAATAGTTGTGTAGTACCGCTATGGTCTGGATTCTGGCGCTGCACAGCAAGTCGGTCACACATCCCGTCATTGTGACGTCTGAGTTTCAAGCTTCCTATGCCAAACAGGGGTAACATCATTTACGTAAATTAACTGACACAGAGCAAGCCAGACGTTATTCCTATCTGACTTGATAGACGTGTCGCAATGCTCTAGCCCTGGATACGGTCAAGTTCACGTTGGATTATACATTCTGATCCTCCGAGATGTGCTAGACCGTATATGTGGAGCAAGAACCAATTCAAATAGCAGGAAGGCGTCGATGAAGCGAAAATACTCAGAAGAGATACCTACGAGGCCTAAGGGACGTAGGACAAGGTACAACGTATCTAGGGATGTAGAGGGCGAGCACAAAGGTGAAGAGGTGTCATCAGTACGGTTAATTTATCTCGTTCTATGATCTTTTTCTGATATAAAGTACTAGCTTCTCCGCAAAATTAATTGTCGAACTTTAGCGTTGTTACGTCTTCAGTATGGCCCTTTCAATTCTCCTGCCCCCGCTGTCCTATATCATACAGGTCCTGCAGTGGTACCCGATACCATTCAAAGCAAGGATGGGTCACATGTTTCGAACGTGAAGGCGAATCAAAAATATGGCCCGAATGATTATTTCCGCATCACCTTGACATCGGAGGTAGCCCAAGGAGCCGTAGGCAGGGTTCATGATGGCATCATCGAAATTCAAACCGCTGACGGTCAGGTTCACAGCTGCAAAGCAGCCATTAAAATTGCGCTTGAAAACGGAAGATGCGGCATGAACGTACAGTCTACCGTTACATGGGACTCAAAAACGTGTTCCTAGTGTCTACGGGCTATTCGAAGATGTTGTAGATAAAGCAATGATTCTTGTCATGAGCAATGTCGGGAAAAGTCTGGTTACCCAACCAAGTTGGAGAGAGCACTTGGAAGTTAGCTTGACGGAGGAAGAAAAGTACGTAATGTCCCAACCTTTCACCTCGTATGGTACAGACAAGTTGATGCAATGATAGGGAAGCTTTTAAGGTGGCAATGACGGAGATACATGAAGCAGGTGTCCGGCACTACAATATTCGCCTGGAGAATTTGATGATGGATAACGAAGGGCGGGCTACCATAATCGTTTTGACATGGCGAAAGTCAAGGCGGGTAAACGATCACCGCCAGCGAGAGTTTGAACATTTGTGTGCTCTCCTCAATGGGCACTACGATCCGCCTAATCAATGGACAAGTCCACGGACATCAGTATCTGCAATGTCTCCTCCTGCGGATGACGACATATTAAAAGGGCGGATTTGACGTGTGCCTATTTTGTGACGATCTCACTTTATTAGATTAATACCTGACCATACAGATACCCGTGTATTGTATATGATTTTCATTCCGCCCTTCGAGCACTTTCGACTAATGCAATTAGGTTTTTAATCCGTTTTCGAAAATGCGCGGTCCATTTTTAACATGCAGATGACAAAGCCCCCTTTAAACTTTCTCTGCGATTCTTGCCGGCATTGACCAATCTCCTATGTTTTTCTCCCTCCTTTGCCGAGTCCCTTTTCTTCCAGTGACGATCACAGGTTCTGTCGTCATTTTCTTCTTTCGCCGGACAGCCCGCCCCGGGCAGATTGTTTCTCACTTCTCGTCCCGGTGCATGAATGATTTAAGTAACGATCTGCAGACACTACACCATGGATCTTTCCGTACTAGGTATTCAGTACCCGTACCTTGGAAAAGCCGACCTCCTTTCTGTCCGTTACCCGCATAAGACGCGAGTGTTCAACGTTCATGCATATCTTTGATACCCTGGTTATCTTATAACACTTACATTAAAAAACGTGTCCGAAAACTCTCATCGATAGATAGTTCTTAGCGCAGAATACGTAGTAGAATGGGTAGACGTAGATCGTTTGTGAACGAGATATTTCGAGGATCTGGTCTCTTTGAATTACTCTGTTAGTTGTTTGAAAAATTGCGAAAATCAAAACGATCTGCAAAGAGGCCTAGCTATAGCTCCGCATAGATATACAGTGTTTATTAAGGAGGGTATGGGAGAGTAAAAGTAAGGGAAGCGATGAATGGGCCATGACTGAAGCGATACTCCCTATTAGGAGCGCCGCATCCAGCAAAGGAGCGTGAGTCGTTTCACGTTCAGCAGCGCCTGCAATTCCACGAGCAGTGCGGCGTTCAGCGCAGTCACTTCGGACCTCCATTATCCTAAGTACGACTCGTCGTCGATGGAGCTGTAAAGCACCCTAAGAAAATCTTCAAAATTGTAGTCACTTCGCTTGAGTGCGATGCTCGAGAGAGTTCTAAAATACCAGAGGCTAATCGGAAGAAGTGGGAACCCGATCACGCCAGCGCTGATGTATGTGCGAGAGCCGACAATCAGGAGGAGGAGAAGAATATATTCGTTTGACCTCAGGCTGTGCGAGTGTTGTCTTATTGTATTATCCGCATCTACGTCAACAGCGACAGCACATCAACATATACATAAAGCCTTTAATGTAAACAGCCTTGCGCCGTACCTTGTCTGTTTTATACATCCAAGAATCACTTTGCTTGTTCCGTGGGTATTGAAGTAGTTCCACTACTGTTTTCCATCACATTGTATTGTACCTCCATGTGGCGTCGAGTGTATGTTCTCCAATGAATTACCTTGCTTGCAAGGTCTCTTCCACCCCCTTAATTCGTGGGAAATGGTCAGTGATCGGTACCTATCTTATCTACACACGTGGTTATCTGCGCAGTCTCGGCTCCACCTCGTCCGAGCTGCAGATTTAGTTTTGGTTTATTGAGTTGAGAGTCGTTACATTTCATGGAGCAAAAATTAGAGACGGTTACTAGCACTTCTTTAATATAGCCAAAACTAACATCGGCCCAACATCCAATCACGAAACGAAAACCAATTCAGACGACCGACCCCAGATCATCGAAAAAATTAAAAATGAAATAATTTAATCACTATGTTCCATTGTAGCACACGTTCCACGTTTGTGAAGAATGTAAATCCCTGTATTGTACACAACATACTGTGAAATAAAAACAAAACGCGCGAAAATCAGGGCAAAAGGCAAGCAAGGTTACGGTCGGCGTAAGCCGACGCTTATCTAGTTAATTCATGGATGCAAATTCCGCAATCTGACAAAGAGCAGTACATGATGGTGGGGACTCCCAAATCCAGCGATGTATACATCAAAGGCGCTGTAACTTTTGACTGAAACAGTCGTGTCCTTCTGTGCTCTATATCTCGTTCCATCCCACATTATATGCGTCCCCGGTTCCTTTGCCACCTAAAGCCACCTTTGTCTGTGCGAACTCTCGTCGTATCGGACAAACCAAGCATTGATACAACCTGTGCGTCGTAGAGACACTCGTGGGAGCCCGAATTTTGGCCGAAGAAATAGGGGTGGATGTGGGAAATCACGTTCAGGAAAGTTGTAGGCCCGAGCCAGGCCTTTTGAGCTGAGCCTGGACAACACTAACAACAGCGCATGAGCAGTGTAAATCTTAAACACGGGGGTAGGCAGATATGGATGAGAGAGCGACGAAATGGATGTCTTAGACACTAGTACTAGTACAGCAAAGGTCTGTTTCAGGTTGTAAGCATGAGTTGTAAATGTATCAACCGGCTACATTTAGTATATGATCGATGATCGAGATCAATGAATATAGATGAAATTATGTGAATTATGTAATAAATTATGTTGAAAAAAAAAAAGGCTGTCGTAAACGTCAAGGCATAAAATGATTTCAATTTTACAGGTGTAACAGCACCAGATACTTCGATGTGCACCCCTCCAAGGGGAAGGTGGGTCTTCTGATCATCAGAGTGATGCATGATTCCATGAAGAAGATTATCCAAAGGGCCATCCCGACCGTAATTGACGATGTACATGTTCCCAACATTGGTTGTAAGGCTGTTTAGATTGCCAGCGATGTCATTGAAAGTGCTATTGTTGATGGTGGTATCCGTTGCACCCTTTAAAGTCGGCATGCTCGACTCGGAGGAGGGAGGAGCAATCAATAGCCACAGCGGTGGATTGGATTTGACTGGGCGATTGGAGTGTATGGTCTGAATTGAGCTATGGGTGGCGAGTGTGTAGGATTGGATATCGAGGTGGTCTAATAGTTGTGTAGTACCGCTATGGTCGGCGCTGCACAGGGGCTTGAAACTAGTCTAGACGTCACATTGAATGACTAATATGTGACTGACCGATTGACATCCTATACACTATCACTGGACCCCTAATTATATGTTTGTTTGGGTTCAGAACACTTTTCTATGGTAGGGGAGAACTCTCATCGATAGATGGTTCTTGGTAGAATGAGTAGACGTCGATCGTTTTCTTCTTGCGAATGAGATATTTCGAGGGTCTGTGCTCCGTTAGTTGTTCGAAAAATCAAAACGATCTGCAGAGAGGCCTAACTATGACTTTTTTTCCGCATGGATATACAGTGTTTGTTAAAGGGAAAAGTAAGGGAAGCGATGGGCATGCCGAATGAGACGGCCGAAGATCCGATGAATATGAGGTGACTGAAGTGATACTCCCTATTAGGAGCGCCGCATCCAGCAAAGGAGCGTGAGCCGTTTCACGTTCAGCAGCGCTGGCAATCCCACGAGCGGCGTGGCGATCAGCGCGGTCACTTCGGACCTCCGTTATCCTAAATACGGCTCGCCGTCGATGGAGCCCCCGCGAAAATCTTCAAAATTGTAGTCACTTCGCTTGAGTGCGATGCTCGAGAGAGTGTTCTATAGTGCCAGAGGCTAATCGGAAGAAGTGGGAACCAGATCATGCCAGCGCTGATGTATGTGCGAGAGCCGACAATCAGGAGGAGAAGAATATATTCATTCGACCTCAGGCTGTGCGAGCGTTGTCTTATTGTATTATCCGCATCTACATCAACAGCGACAGCATATCAACACATACATAAAGCCTTTAATGTAAACAGCCTTGCGCCGTACCTTGTCTGTTTTATATATCCACGAATCACTTTGCTTGTTCCGTGGGTATTGAAGTAGTTCCATTCCTGTGTTTTAACTCCATCGTTTTTGTTATCAATGACTGTTTTCCCATCATGTTGTATTGTGCATCCACGTGGCATCGTGGGGACGAGTATATGTTCTCCAATGACGCACGATACACTATGGATGCCAGCCATAGATAGGTGATCGATTGATCAGCGCGCATTCAATATTCATCGATCATCAGTGAAGCGATGGATGCAAATTCCACAATCTGTACATGATTGTGGGGACTCCCAAATCCAGTTGTCAGCGACATACATATCATTGAAGCTGTACTGAAACGGTCGCGTGGCGTCCTATACATTCTCGTTATCAGTGGCAAGCCAAACAGGGGTAACATCATTTACGTAAATTAACTGAGACTGTATGCATCGTGCATCATGGATGCTGTGTGTCGATAGCATCAAGTGCTTCCTTATGCTAAGCACTGGGACGGCGTTAGCAAACCTGTTGAGATGGTACTGTGGTGGCCAGGGATGGGTTCGCTGGCCGGCTCCAACGGGAATCGGTGTTTCTATTTTTTTTTATGGTGAGACGGAACTGAGACAGCTGGCTTTGTATTATTGCAACACCGCAAGGGTTATTCCCTCCGAATTCGGCTCTAACTGATGGACCTGACCAAAGGTTAATATTAATATTTCACATATCATCATTACTTAGATATGCTGGTTGTCCACACAGCCTCCTTTGAGTCTGATACCCATCAGCTCCACCGTACCCTCGCAAAACAAGCGTCTGGATGTCTAGCTGAGCAACAATACAGCATATACTGCGCCTACAAGCACCACACAGAAATCTAGATATGCGACCCAAAAGAAGTGATCCTAAGGAGCTTAGGAACCGGAGGATCAGCTAAGCCATCACAGCCGCGCTCATATCAGAACCCCGATTGTTACCCGCATGACAACGAATGCACGTTATATAAATTCACTGCCGAACCTGTTGAGATTCCCCATCACCATC